>JAMZAV010005999.1:0-39968 GCA_024449915.1 Sweltsa coloradensis | reverse complement strand
GAAGCTTTTACTGGCTTTATAGATTGCTCAACACAGGGAATAAAGTTAGCTTTTAACAAGGTCTTCACGGTGCCATTTCAATTTGTAATCTGGTATTCTCAAGTATATCAGATGGCATTTAAGATTTCTGTCACTTGCTTCATGTTTCCTTTCCATACATGTTTTAATATCATTAGTCACTTGACTAGCAGCCGACATAATAATCATTTATGGTCTTTTTGTGATCGAGTTGGTGCTTTTTCTTTCTTCAAACTCTTCGTCACAAATCCCTTAGGGGTTATCTCAATCAGTCATTTAGCAGTGTTTAGTGCCCCAAAATCTTTGACAAAGTTAGAACCATTGTCAGTAACCGTCTTGACTACTTTATTCTGTATCCAGTAATCCGTTAGTACGTCATTCATTGCTTCCGCTAATTCGCCGTACTATACTTCTCGAGAACCCTTCGTCAGGCTTACGCTGCCGATTTCCTCTCCATAGAAACTGCATCTATCCAATCTGCAGTTATCGCAATGAAGGAGCTAAATAAAGACGATTAATTGTAAATAAGGCAAAACAAACGTTGCATCGTTGAACAATGAACATGCTTGAAAATCATTTCAAACTCATCTAAAAAATAATCTAACTGTCCACTGAAAGGTCAACCAGGGCCATCAAATTCCAACTCGCAACTTTCTCGTGGTTTGGCCCGTGATCACTAAAAGAGAATACGGGCACTAATAACCTTAGTGTTGTGTGCCCTTAAACCCTAATAACTAACTAACTAACTTCTCACTTCCTCCTTGTATTTCCCTCCTCTCACCCTTCTTATGTCATTCGTCCCCACCAGGATGACCACCTCCCTGAAGTCCTTCTCCGTCTTGTCAAACCTGATTACTTTGCTTAGGCCCTTTATTGTTATTCCCCCATACGCCTCCACCTTGGCGCCCCTTTGCTCTATGTAGGTAGTCGCCCCCCTGATAAGTGAGTCCCCTAATACTAATGTAGGCCTACTTATTTTGCTGCTATTGCTCGCTCCCTCTTCGAGATTCCCATTCTTCTGGTCATCTCCCAGTGATACTGTCATGCTTCTCCCAGCTACTTAAACTATCCCCCCTCTACCCCTCCCTCTCCCCATTATTGCCCGTTCCTCGGCTGGGTAGGCCCCCTCTACCTCCCTCTGTGCCTCCTCAACCGACGTTTCAGCGTTCTTCATAACTTTCCCCATTATTACTTCTGCATTTGGGACACCTTCCCTTCCCTCCCTTTTGCTATACTCCAGGGTCTTGCTATTCTCCAAGGCCTTTGCAATGGCCCTACCTCTCCCCCTTCCTCTCACAGTTGCTATTCCCCTTGTTCGCCTCATTATCTCCAATCTGCCCATGGTCGCAGGTCGCAGGCCCCTTCTTTGTTCCCCAGTTCCTCTGCTTTGCCATGGGGTCTACCTTCAACTATGCTGTTCATCGATATTCCCACTATCTTATGCGTCAGCTCTTTTCTCCCATATGTCTCGGTCAGTATTATCGTCTCGATTAGCCAAAGTGCATAAATATGAGACGTTAAGCAATAACCAATCCAATCCAATTTATTTATAACTAGTACTGGTGTTACTGCACCTAGCGTTGGATACAGCTGTGAACTCATGATTTGCGTTGCATTATAAAATGGCTACAGTACCTTACAGCACCCTGTGTGCACGGATTCTTTAAGTTCACTAGAGGCTATTTGCCAAATTTACTCTACACACCCATTAATTAGTAAAATACACCTAATATTGTCGAACCTTGCTGCAAAACATAAATCAATAGTTTTTTGTTGGGTGCCTGGTCATTCTGGTATTTTAGGAAATGATGTCGCCGACCAAAGTGCCAAAGAAGCTGGTAACAAAACACAAGTTGATTGCCATGTGTTGTTGCTTTGCGGAATGTGTGTGTGACAGGAATGGTCACAGGGCTAGGAGGAGAGCTTGATGGTGTAGTTAAGGTGATGACTTTGCGGATAGTGGGTGTGTCAGGAATGGTTACAGGGCTAGGAGGAGAGCTTGATGGTGTAGTTAAGGTGATGACTTTGCGGAAAGTGGGTGTGACAGGAATGGTGACAGGGCTAGGAGGAGAGCTTGATGGTCTAGTAAAGGTGATGACTTTGCGGAAAGTGGGTGTGACAGGAATATTGACAGTGCTGGGAGGAGAGCTTGATGGTGTAGTTAAGGTGATGACTTTGCGGAAAGTGGGTGTGACAGGAATGGTGACAGGGCTATGAGGAGAGCTTGATGGTCTAGTAAAGGTGATGGCTTTGCGGAAAGTGGGTGTGACAGGAATGGTGACAGGGCTAGGAGGAGAGAGGTGCCGTTCCTGGGACAGAGTAGATTATTTTTAAACGTTAAGGAAACAGTGGTAATAAACTTTCTAACTACTAGATCCACAAATAAATGACATCGTGCTAAGAAATGGGGCACTCTTGAAACTGTTAATGAATGCAATTTTCTGGGCGTGTGGTTTGATAAAATTCTTAATTGATTGATTGAGGTCTTTATTTGAAGGCGGAATTAAGGATAGTGAATCCGTATCTTCCATCGCCGTTAGCAGACGTATGCCCTCGTTATTGCCCCGAACCATCCAGGCCAGTGATAGTATCATCCCCCCCCCCCATTTATAGTGATTAGTTTTGTTGCTGCAGCCTTAATTGAATCTTCTAAAACAGTTGTCACAGCTTCGACAAAACATCAGTGTAGGCCGAGAACCTAGTCGGTGGTTTCGGTAGATTCGTAATTGCACAGAAGTCTTCTGCAGCTGCAGGTCCTTTGCCGATTTCATGGTAACCCGAACAATTTTTGACAGGTTTTGCGCTAGATTCAAACTTACATTCATGTAATGTTGGTTCACACCCATAATAGCACAGGATAGTGTGCCTAGGCCAAGTTTATTCAGTAGTCGTTTCAATCCAACATTTTCAACCATGTGATATGCTGCTGCTGCAACTGTTAGATCACAGATATATGTCCCGCTTGTTTAAACTCGCCCCTGGTTCATTGTTCATCTGGAGCACAGGCTGTTAACTCCGCGGCCTGTCAAGCTAGAGCTGGATGACATCCCCTGGGCTCTCACCGAGAGTCGGTGCACCTCGGACAATAAGCGAAAAGGTGATCTTCTTTCTTGATTTTGAATGCACGACTCTTCATTTTTTCTGACAAAAATTGATCCATTCGTCGCCCATGCATACTTTATTACCCTTTGCTTACGCAAACAGCGGGCTCTGTATAGCAAGTAGTCGTTGTCCTTTGTCAGATGTTCCCCTACAAATAGGAGGTGGTCTAGTCTGTTCATTCACCCACCTCATGACATGAGATTGTCTGTTTTGCCTTGTAGATGTAGTTGTAGATATCTTTTCAGAATTTTAAATTTTGATGTACCCAATCTATTGAGTTTCGTTTTGAGCCGAAACCCTCCATGGCTACTTCCGGAACCTGAAATTCGTTTCGACCTTTGCCGATATAATAAGTCCTTAACATCAGATGTAATTTTCCAACGCACTTTTCAAGCTATTTGTCACGAATACCGTACCTTTAAATTCATTTTCACCGATGGATCTAAAACTGGCTCGAAGGTTGGTTGCGCTTACTATTGTGGCGGCAGTAGTGTTAGTTTCAGACTTCATGACATGTGTTCTGTTTTTACTGCTGAAATGTATGCCATACGAGAAGCTTTGAAATATATTATGAAACAAAGATGTGGAAGCTTCATGGTATGTTCAGATAGTTTAAGTGCACTTCAGGCACTCCACGTCACGTCCTCTACCCACCATTTAGTAATTGACATTCAGTTCTTCATGGAGAAACTTCATGCGAGAAGCTACAAAATCATGTTCTGCTGGGTCCCTGGTCATGTAGGTATCTCTGGCAACGAGGAGGCTGACTTGGCAGCCAAGGCTGCAACGCAGAAAGCTTCTACTGATTTTGACTTCGTACCTGTTCCTGATGTCCACAGTGGGTTCAAGAACCATATGTTGAAATTAGGTCAGGATTGTTGGAATGCTTTGCAGAATAATAAGCTGCGTCGTGTGATGCCTTGTCTTTCACTGAAGGTGCGACCCCCTTCTTCCATACTTTCTCTTCGTGAGGAGGTTGTATTGGCGCTAGTACGAATAGGGCACACACACCTCACCCATGCCTATCTTTTTACCAGAGATAAGATTGCTCCGATTTGCGACACGTGTGATGTGTTGCTTTCCGTTCATCATTTCCTTCAAATTCCAACTCGACACCTTCTCGCGGTTTGGCCCGTGAATAGGGGAGTTTCACTCCCTGAAACTAATGGCGAGCTCTGGGTCGTCGTCGGGGAACCCCTTCCCTTTGACTACCTCCCCGACGACGACGACAAAGACACCACGGACGAATGATGACACAGACGGAGACGACCACGACGTGGGGGAACCTCTGCCCTCCCCATACGCTTGTGGCTGGTTCTGACCAGCACAGGCCTGTCCACCCCTTGTCCCCCCGCGTCATCTCTTACGTCCCTCCCTTCGTCTCGATTAGCCAAGTTGCATAAATATGAGACGTAAAGCAATATCCAAAAAAAAAAAAAATCATTTGTTGACTGACTGCTCTAAGTATGATGGTTTGAGACTCCAATTGAATTTCAATCTATTGTATGAAGAACTTTTGTCTTATGAAAACAGTGAAAAACTTATCACATTTCTTAACCTTAGCAATCTGATCGACATACATACATCTACATATGACAACTTTAGCATGTATACCTTTTCCCGATTTGGCTGTCCACAAATAAATCGACCTTGGCAATTCTTTTCATGACAATGATTTGAAAAACACATTTAAACTTTATTAACCGTATTTGACATTCATACATAGTTAACTAAATATCTTGGAGGCGCGCATAATCTTTGCCGTTGAAGCGCCCTAAAACTACTAATACGAATACTTATACCTGAAAATGTGATATTTGCGACAATATAGACTATAGAGTCACGATGAGCCTCACTACATTTCTTAATAGCTAACTCACAACCAATTAATTACACACCTAAAAGCACATGCGCCTCTGTCATCAACACGATTTGAAAAACGTTAAAGGGGTATTTAACCGCTAAATTCAAAAAAAATATATTTGATTCAGGCTAACTAGTTATGAATTTAGCAATTAACAGAAAAATAATTGGGGCCACCATGACCCCTCAAAAAATTGTCAAGCATGACATTTTTCGAGCTAGGTCCCATCGGCAAAAATCTCCCATTAGAAATAACATGGGGACGATCTTTATGCCGCGTGACCTTGGAGGATTTTGATTTAAAAAAATATTGGCCATTATTGACGTACTCTACAGCCTTTTCTGTTAATTCTCTATATTTTGTCTTATAATTTGGGCAAGTAGTTTGGTCAAAATATGCTGATTACCAAGATGGGGTGTGATTTTGGAATGCACATTTTTGCGTGTTTGAGGGTATATTTGGGCACAGTTTCAAGACACTATGTTATAAGGGGGCATTTTAGATTGGTTCTATGCTCCGGTATCTGTGTGGACCAAAAAAGAAGCAGGTTAAAGCCGATTTAAGACCAATTTTCGCAAATTTCTGGATCAAAAAAATTAAAAAAATTGTGTTAAATCACAGTTACAAGATATAATTTTTTGAACTGTCATTTTAGTGTAGTATTGTGAGATCGATCACGTGGTAAAAATAATTTTTTGAATTAATAGCCCCTTTAATGCACTTGGTGTGCAGCTACGATATGACCTCGCCGCCCAGCACCTTTTGTCTACTATTTGCACGCACACAGCAGAGAACCTCGCCTCGCAGTCGGTCCGTTGTTCTTGTCCGAAGCGGACGTGTTTTGTCCGCGCTCTTCGCTCTGGTCTCATTGGGCCTCCACAGTACATGCAGTTTGCTTCTGTTGCTGCTGTAAGTGTTGTTTGTTCAAGTTTGCTGTGTCCTCGTTTTCATTCATCATTCTGTTTAACGTTTGATCTATTCAGGAGGTTGTCTGTTCTGTCCAGACTGGAAGGCTTTGTTGTCTCTTTATTCTGTCCTGTTTTTCAGGGAAGCTCTCGTCATCTCAGTGTTGTGCTCCGAGGTCTGTTCCGTACAGGCTGAAAAGTTGATGTTTAGAAAGTAGTAGGTTCTGTTCAATGTGAGAAAAAACCTTGACACAAAGGTGCCCGGTTTATGTGCTGGGATTTTTGGTTATCACATTTTTGGTTGATTGATGTTTTTTTGGCTGTGCTTTTTTCCGCTCTTAGTTCCGCTCTTGTTAGGCATCCACAGTACATGGCGTTGGCTTCTGTTTCTGCTGAATGTGTTCAGATAGTTGTCTGTTGTCTTTAAGAGAATGTCTGTTCTTTCCAGACTGAAAGGTTTTGTTGCTACTCAGTAAAGCGTTTGTGATCTCAGTGTTGTTCCCCGTCTACTCTGTCCGCACACGTTGTGCAGTTTATGTTTGGTCAGTGTTACCTTCTGTTCAGTGCGAGATTAGAGCCGTGACAGACAATCATGGTGCTGCTTTCTGTTTTTGTTGTATAAATATATATATATATTTAATTTATATAACTGGTTTCAATAACTTAATAGGATTATTACGCAAAAGTGCTACGTAAGCGGCACGAGTTTGCTTTGATGTTGAAAAGAACACGATTGGCAGTGACTGGAAAATAAACTGTAAACTATTAAATTCAGATCCTACTCTTCAGTAAACAAATCTTGTCCGAAATATACTTTCTCAGTAACATGATGTAATTTAACCCTACTTGTTAATTTAAAGGTGGCCATGCTCTTGTTGTCAATGAGGGTAGAGCGCAATGATGGGATGCGAGTAGCATTGTGCATCATGGGACGCAAGATAAATGATAAGCAAGCGTCTGTAAGGAAAGCACTCGGTCTGAGAGTTTTAGTAAATCCACATTAAAGTCGCCACAAAAAAATGTTTATGATTTTGGATATCGTTTGATATCGTATGATTTTGGATCTAGATGGACTCAAGCTTATCAATGAAGAGGGACAAGTGGCTGATTGGGCTCTGTGTATTGGAAGGAACCAACGATATCCAGCGAGAGATATCGTGACGCCAGAGAACGTGAACAAAAGCACGAGATATACAAAAATACACAGCAACTTTAGCGAATAAGTACAAGACAATGAGAAGACAAATGAAGAAAATCCGAAATGAAAGAAGCAAAGTTTTCATCCGGTTCGGACGGACCAAAATGTTTAGGCCGAGATGCCTAACCGAGATTTTAAGTGGACTGTATTAGGTTTTAATAGAGATAAGAGAGCAAGGAAGAACACAGGAAATAAAATGCAGAAGAGAACTTACATATGATTGTGCAGAATACTTCCTGCATGGACTGGTTGCCCCCGACGTCGTGAGGTTCGGATGTTGGCGAACTTTCTTGCGTCGCGTGCGTCGCGACGTCAGTGTGTCAGACGTCGAGGGGGATAGGAAAGGGTAAATAGAGCTGGCCAGTTGTAAGAGTAGAGAAAAGAAACGGAAGAATTGTTCAGAGAACTTAATATTGCCGCAGTGGCAAAGACTGCACTCAGAAAGTAGTGCAGGGAGTACGAGAGAACTGAACTGGTAATGCCCATATACGGGCGAGAGTGATAACAGAGAGCGAGCGACCTTTCAGAGACGACAGCTTGTCGTGTACTAACCTAGAGATGAATGATATGCGAGTTCAAAACGGAAGATAAACAGAAAACGAACGTGATTGGCTGACCAAATCACATGACATAACCGGGCAAAAGCACTCGAGTAAAAACCAAATGAAAAGATGAAAATACAAATACAATGAAAATAAGCACTAAACAAAGCGACGAAAATACAAAAAATATAATCGGCGCGAACACCCGGTATGTGGAAGACCCAGGTTCAAACAACGGTCGGGTTACATTTTTTAATTTCTGGATTATTTTATTATTTCTGGAAAATTATAGAGCCAGTATACGAAGTTCGTGCCAAGATTGTACCAGCGGAATTTTTGTGAACCTTGAAATCTCGACGATTTGTTATACCTTGGTCACTGCATGCACTCACCTCTCGGACAAACATGATTCGATAAAAAGGACTTCTCCCAAAACAAAACCATTGTTTCTCGATTTGTTTAGTCGGGAAACACTCCCGTAGGTGTAATTGATATTATTTACTACAATTTAGAAATTAAAAAAGTCCGCCCCAATGCAATGCGTCAATATATAATATAATATATAATAAGTTGTCAATGCGGGAGATCCGTGGTTCGATTCCCGGTTGGGGCGGACTTTTTTAATTTCTGAATTGTAGTAAATAAAACCATTGTTGTTAAATTAAATCCTACACAGATTCTGCCTATTTTTTAATTCATTAATTCTTGTAGGTTTAAATTGTAACGGATATTGCTCATTTTGTTAGCAGACTCAGTTCTCAATACACTGGTCACGGATGTCTGTTTAAAATTTCAGCTAAGTCTGTTGGGCCGTTCGGCCGTATGGGATTGGACAGACAAATTAATCACGAGGAAGACCTGTTCGTAATAAGTACACCATTATCTGAAACCTATGATTTTTTGGATGAGCGAAGCGAAGATTCCATTTCACTACACTGGATAAAAAAAATCCGGAATGTTTTTTTTCTTTCTGTTTTTTTTTTGTATTTTTGTGTGTATGTTAGCACGATTCCGGCTAAACCGATACTCCAATTGCAATGCAATTTTCTGGAGACCTTTGAAATCTCTGAACTTAGAACTAACTGCACGGTTCAAAAAATGGATCGAAAAATATTTCTCGTGAAAATTGCAATTTTACGATTTTTTCGATTTTCTTGTTTTTATTCTGTTTATTTTTTGTGTGTTTCCGGCTAAACCGATACTCAATTTGCGATGAAATTTTCTGGAGGCTTTCGAAGTCTCTGAACTTAGAACAACCACGTTTTTGAGCGCAATCGAAAAATTATTTCTCATGAAAATCGCAATTTTAAGATTTTTTTTGTTGTTTTCTTATTTTTTCTCTATTTTTGTGTGTTTGTTAACACGATTCCGGCTAAACCAAAACTCCAATTTCGATGAAATTTTCTGGAGGCCTTTGAAATCTCTGAACTTAGAATTGCCACGTTTGTGAGCGCAATCAAAAAATTATTTTTCATGAAAATCGCAATTTTTCGCTTTTTTCGGTTTAAAAAAAAAATTCTTCGGCTTATAACAACTATGCTTTATCCGATTGTAATGAGATTTTTCACAGAACCTTAATTTTATGAATTAATATATTAATGTGAAATTTGAGCGCAATCGAAAAATTATTTCTCATGAAATCGCAATTTCACTTTTTTTCGTTTAAAAAAATACGCTCTTCCAACAACACGCCTGAAAAAGCGTTTGCGAAGCTTCCTAGTTTTAAAGAATCCTTAGCATTCACCTGTTAGTTTGTACACTCCCGGATGAGGGTTGCCCACGAGTGTGTTCATGGTCTTGTTGAAACTTTCACAGATGTTATTCGTCCTGTTTGGCTGCCCGTGGACGCTTATGACTGCCGGAGTTACGTTTCTAAGCCATTGCGTATTGACATACGTAAGGAACCTCTGTAGTTCATCTTGCAGCCCAGCTTGAGCTGCACGTTCCAGAATGCAATCCATACCTTCTGCAATATTGTTGGCTGGCAATAGTGGCAATGCCATTGCCATTCCAACAATGCTGCGGCACTCTTCATTTCCTTCAATCAATGGAATCATCCCAAAGCGTTGTGAGTTTCTCCAAAGCGCCTGTAATCAAGTTTATGAATTATGATTTGATGATAAAATTATTATATTGTATGCCATAATGGACCACTGGACCGGAATTATACACTGTTTTGATAAAACTATGTTATTTGACCTTTTTTTTATTATTTTTTTATAAATATTTTCATTCATTTTTTCCATATCAATTGACATAACATGCCAATTTCTAAAAGAAAATAGTTGAATGCAAGAGCAACAGAAAGAGCATTTGCCCCGTAGTACTTTCGTACCTGTTACCCTTGGTACACAAAATCCCCACATTATAAAATATGTCGTATCATGTTAAAATTGTACATATCAAATAAACACATCACAATATTAATAAAACACATATACACATATAGTTTTGGTCCCTAGGCCTACTCTCCTAAGCCCTTTGGGCCTTATTTCAACCAAGGCCTACTCTTAGCTCCTAGGGCCAAGGCCTACCCTAGGCCCTACTAGCTTGGACCTTACTTCAAAAGTTAAGGTGCCTAGGCCTGAACCTTATTTCAAAAGTTTTGGTCCCTATGCCTACTCTTCTAAGCCTCTAGGGCCTAGGCCTACTAGTCTGGACCTCATTTGAAAACTAATTGCCACTAGACCAAGTCTCCTATGCCCCTAGAGCCTAGCTAGGCTAGGCCTAGGACCAAGTAATAGACTAGAACACAATAATACACACACTAGGAAACAATAATATTTTGATTTCAATACTGCCTAAGCCTACTAGGTTCCAGGTAGGCCTTGGCCCTAGGTAGGTGGAGAACACATTTTAAATACCTTCTGATTCATTGCCGTCATCAGGGGCGTAGCCAGGATTTTGTTTCGGGGGGGATGATTATGCCCGAAAACGAGGTGGCGTGGACCAGCTGGGGTCTGGGGCAAAGCCCCAGCCGCCGGAGGCTATTTCGCCTTTGGCTAAAATTTTTTTTGATGACTGTTAATTTTAGAGGCCTAAAACGAGTTTTAAGGCGAAAATATTGTATCACAAATAATGGTGAAATATACATATATAACCGCTAATACACAAGCTAACTGTAGGTTTAGAACCCTTCCCCTTAGAAGGCCCGGTATTATGAACAGCTATTAAAAATTGAGTAGCTATTAACTTGTTTTCACCATGACAACCACCAATCAGAAACCTTGAAATACGCCGAATAGCGATTTATTAGCTACTAACTTTTTATTAGCTGTTCATAATTCGGCCCATAAAAATACTTCTTACCTTAAACTGCTAGCTGCAAACGTCTAGGTGATTTCGCCATGTGATCGAGCACCTTGTCTATGGAGACATCCACATCACGGTGAACAGATAACAGGGCTAATCCGTTCAAACGAGCTTGAGAAACAGTGTTCCTTAGGTATGTTTTTAATCTTCTCAGCGTTGAAAACGACCTCTCGCTCGACGCAACGGACACAGGCAATGTTGCCGCAATTTTAATTAATTTGTGGATCGTCGGAAATAGCTGAATGTTACACTTGTTAAGTGATTCGAGGAAGTCAAGATTTCGATCACTTACTTCGGTGTCTAACCACCTTCGCCTCCACATGAGAAACTCTCCCTTGATGGTTGACAATGGGTGATTAATGTCCTCATGCCATTGATCTATGAAAATGTTAATACCATCTTCTATTTCCTCACTACTGACCGTAACACAATTTTTGGGAAGAAGGATTTGAATTTGTTGAAGCACTGCTTTGTGGTTGAGAAATCGGTTGTGAATTTGTTCTGACATATGATCCAAAAACGGGATGTAAATAGATTGCCGGTAATAAACCTCTGGGTCATTTGAAGGGTAGTTATCTCGATGCACCTGTTTTCCAATTTTTCTGGGTAAAACAATGGAAATGCCATTCTTTTCAGAGCGCTCAGTAGCTTCGAGGTATATAGCACTAAATTTTGTTTCCGCTTCAGTTCTTAGTCCTTGGATTTCACTTTCCAAATGTTCTGCTTGATTGACGCAACTTGCAAGATCACATTGCTTGAGTTGTAATGCTTTTGACAGATTGTACGTGAGGCCAAACACTTGACAAGTTACACCGAGAGCAATGATGAAAGTACTGTTTTGTACTGCAGTTAGGTGTCTGAAGGCCTTTGAGGATGTATCAGTGTCATCAGGGAAGTTTTGAATTTCTTGCAAAGCATTGCAAATCGGATCATACAAATCATTAAATAAAAACAAGGCATCCTGATGTTCAACCCAACGAGTCTCACAAAATTTCAGAAGGCGTGTTCTTTTGGCATTTTCGTTCTCCTCTCTCACCATTCGCTTCAACACAGCTTCGCGTTTGGCAGACACGCGGAAAAAAGAAATTATTTCTTTAACTGTCCCAATGCAGTTTCGAATTATAGGGATATTGCATGAATGGGATAGCGCCAAGTTCAAACAATGATTCGCGCAGTGTACGTACAGTGCTGACGGATATTTTTCTTTAACTACGGCCTGGCAGCCATTGAAACGCCCACTCATTGCTGCGGCACCGTCATACCCTTGCCCCCTCATGTTTCGGGGATCAAGCCCAACTTGTTGAATATTATGAATCAGTGTTGTAGCCAACGCAGCACCCCTGAGATCATAAACGGGAACGAACTTGAGGAAATCTTCACGAAGTACAAAGTCTGAGTTCAGCTCATCGTGATGCACGTACCGAACACAAAGGGAAAATTGTTCTATTCCTGATACATCAGTGGTTTCATCTGCCAGAACACTAAAAACTCCTGCTTTGTTCACTCGGGCTACCAACTCGTTCACAATCACGTGTTCACATCCTTCAATTACAGTATTCTGAATTTGTGGACTGATATATGTGGCATTTAAAGCGCTGGTCTCAAGATGATTTTTCAGGATGTTATCCCCGCTTTCAATGCGATATCGCAACAGAGCTCGTAAATTTCCATCGTTCTCTGTTGGTTCATTTAGTGAAAGGGGTCCAGAGTCGTTGTGACCTCGCAAGGCAATTCCTTGTCTACCACAAAGAATTATGGTTTTTATGATAGGCGTTAGTTTTTTTCGGTTATCTTCTATTTGCGATTTTCGGGCCAAATCAATTTGTACATCAACACTCTAATTCTTTTCTCGTGCACAGCAACAAGATTAACTGCATAAGTTGCACATTTTTTATGGTAAACTGTGGATTCATGACGCCTAAATTCTTCTTTGGCTTTTTTCCAACGTTGATGCGGACGGGTCACTAATGCTCCCAAGCGTTGGTGGTCCCCTTTTCCCACGTCCGTGTTTGAATTTAAAAACAAAACGCACATTCGGCAAAACGCTCCCTCCTTTACTTCCGAATATGAAAGCCACGGAAATTCTGCTAACCACGATCTTTGAAATTTCAAATTTCGTAAGCCGACAGGAAATTTATAAAACTCAGGTGGCGACCACGCGGTTTTCAGTAGCGAACATTTTAATTCGTCGGATATGACATTACTTTTAACATCCACGTAATTACCAACGTCAAGTAAATGACCCGATACTTGAGCGTTACTTTCATTTGTTTCACATTCTTTATTACAACTTCCCTCTGAAGGGCTGCTTCTCTCCCGCTCAGTAACATCTGTTTGAGTGTTATTATCGGCTATTGTTATGGTGTCGTTAGCACTGTCTGTGTCATCGACAGTCACATTGTCTAATTTGTGCCTTTTACTGAAAAAGTCACTTATTTTACTATTTTTACCCTTATTCATGTTGAAATAGTATCAGTCACTTATCAGATAACATCGCAATGATCACACACTGTCATGTACACACTACATAAGCAAATATTTTATGCATATGCCGCACTAATTAAAAACACAATTCATAGAACACACACAGGATTCGGATACAACTACTACACGCGATGACAGAAATAATACACGTCTTCTCTGACAGGCACGGACTCGACAACTGTCTCTAAGTCACAATTGCCCATCTCGCTGACAAAACAAGAGGCCTACCCCTAACTAGGCCACTGGCCCACTACTCCTACCCTTGCCTTACACAAAGGAGCGGTTACTGACCTGCTTAGACGAAACTGCATTGATTTGCAGAATAACCTGAATCTGAAGGCGGAATGCTAAGACACACTTTGTTTACATCTACCCTGGGTAGAAAAACTAATACATTATTGTGACTTCTTCATTTTGTAAAACAACTTTAAAATGTTAGTAATAATGTACATATTGGAGCACTCATCTCAAAGAGTACAATTGCCTTTTGCCTTTGTGTAGAGAATAAACATTTTATTTTTTTTTGATTTCGGGGGGGGATCGAACACCCTGATCCCCCCCCCTCGCTACGCCCCTGGCCGTCATCACTTGTTGGACTGTTAAATGGTGAAGTGTGAAAATTGCCTTTCGGCTTGGCCCTGATTGCACTTGGACACTAGTTGCATTTCACAAGTAAATGCACTGTCATACGAGTTGCATGGTGGAATAAATAGTATTACAAAATTTGCATTTAAACTTTCCATCTGCAATGGCATGGTAATACTTCCAAACACCGTGTTTTGGTTTTGTTTTACCCATTATTTCTCTGGGCAGGCACCTAGGCCTAGCAAGAAGAGTAAATGACTAGAACAGGTTAGGTTATGTCTTGCTGGAACTGAGCTCTTCTGACATTACCCACAGCCTTCTAAACCTTTTAAAAATGGCGGGAAATAATTTGATTTTGGATTGGTTATCTCAAAGTACATTTAAAAGAAAATGCTCAAATATGCTCCGAGCATAATCTATCGGAGAATATTCTCGGGTTGCATCTCTATCCGTGCCACTGTCATCACTCGCTGTGTCATCTCCGCTTCCACTCTCTGCTTCTATGTGATAATCATCGTCGTCATCAGAATCCCATAGCACATTGTCTTCAGTCCCATCCATAGCGTTTGAAACGCAGCATTGTTTTAATAAATGCACGATAGAGGGAGCAGAAATGCCTTCCCATGCACTGAGAATCCATTGTCCGAGGAGAACTACTGTCGTCTTCTTTATTTTTCCGGTTGGAGTCGGGAGTGTGGTTGCCAGCAAGGAGCCAATCGGTATATTGTCTACGTAAACTGTCCTTGAACGGCTTGTTGACACCGACGTCCAGCACTTGCAGCTGCAACGTCATACCGCCGGGAATTATGGCAAGGTCGGTATTCATCCGAGTTAATGTGTCCTTCACTGGATCTGTTAGGTGCCCTCGGAAAGCATCTAAAACCAAAAGAGCCCTCTGGTTAAAAATGCGCCCGACCGATTTCCCCAAACAGTTTTCAACCAATCTTCCATTAACTCAGTGGTCTTAATAAATTAAATGTAACATTCTCTGCCTTCTTTCAACTTATTTTTTCTTGAGAGTTTCAATCCCAACGGATTTTGCTGAAAATGTTAACAGCATACTAAACACAGGTTCCGGAAGTCTCTGGTTCGTCGTCGGGGAACTTTCCCCTTCCCTTTGACTACCTCCCCGACGGCGACGACAATGACAACACGGACAGATGACACAGACGGAGACGACCACGACGTGGGGGAACCTCTGCCCTCCCCATATGCTTGTGGCTGGTTCTGACCAGCACAGGCCTGTCCACCCGATGTCGCCCCGCGTCATCCCTTACGTCCCTCCCTTCGTCTCGATTAGCCAAGTTGCATAAATATGAGACGTTAAGCAATATCCAATCAATCTGTTTTAAATTTCAGACTAATCTGGCTGGCGGTTCGGCTGTTCTGGAGCGAACTCACTAACACACTCATACAGGAACAGAGGAGGGCCCGTTTGAGTTTAAAGGTATAAGACTCGGTCCCTATGCTCCCTCGACCAATAATCACAAGTAATACTACTGAAGTAAAAATAAACGTATAAATACTCACATTTCATTAAACGAAATCCTGGTCGTCAGACCCGGATGAATCGTTGTCCAGGCCATAACAAAACATTAGGTCTGCCATATTAAGGCATCTCGCATGAGACGCCTCCAGTGCGTTTTTGCGCACTTCATCGTGATTGTATTCCACTCCAAAACACTCTACGTTGTCCATTATCATTCCAAGTACTTCTCTAAGTCTATATAAAAATAAACAATTAGCAATCACTAATGAGCATTTTAACACCTTTTATAGATATTTTAATACATTTATTACTTTCATCACGACAACCGTTAACTGGACCTGAGAAATGGACAAACAATTTTTAATAATGTTTTTAAATGTCTATCCTTATCTGGTATAACTCCTTATTTTCTAAGTAGGACAACCTACAGACTATAATATGGTTGAAATTAATAAAAATTAATCAAACATAATTTAGGGAAAAAAAATGAGTAATAAGAAATAGAACTCCGAAAAATAAAAAATTAAACCAAAAAAAAGCTGATTGATCAGTCAATCCCAATCCAACAAATATGAGATTTGCCAAAAATAAGGAACAGCAAACCGGAAAATTAATAACTTTCGCGAAAGAAAACACCAAATACGAATCTGCATTCTTATGTACATATTTTGAGTACCACTACAAATTTCTCGACTCTAATATATAATTATAACCGATTTATAATTTATGGTTATTACAGCTTAATTAATTTGTTTTCTATACAGAAATTTCAAATTTGAAGAAAACGTTAAAATTGACCAGACAAATAACAATATAAATTAACAAAATGTATTTTGTACTATAAATAAATAATAAATAAATCCATATTAAGAGTCTACCCACTCAGTCAAATAACTGATTTTCAGTGGGGGACAGTAAACCAAAGCGACAAAGCCAACCCTGTAGGCCCGACGCTTTTTTTACTATCGTTTTGGAGCTAAGCACACAATGTTCGACCTATACTTGGTGACGTAAGTAAAAAAATCACGAATTTCAAATTGTGAAGCTAGAAAGCAAAATTTTGGGTCCTTCTCTTTTGCCCTTTAAAGAGTTAAAGTATGACCAAATAGGTCTACTTCCATTTGATCGACCCATTTTAAATAAACTCAGATCATATAACCTAAACGCATCTAAAAACTGACCATGCATCTGTGACTTTGTGTGGCTCGTTGGTCTTGTGGTTGGCGTATCTGCTTCCAATGCAAAAGGTCCAGGGTTCGATTCCCGCTAAAGTCAGAAGTTTTTTAACTTCTGATTTGGACTTAAGTCCATCAGTTCTTGTTTTAGGAGTTTCTAAATGGTGACTTTGGAGCCGTCCTAGCAACGAAGCTCATAATAAATTCAGAGTTGTTCTGAATCGGCCTTGTTGATTCTGGCGTTGATCTGCGGGTGTTCGCACTGTCCGTACCACTGATTGCTATATTTCCAATTAAAAATATCGATCTTTGGTTGGTTATCGCTCACTCGTCGATTGCGTCGGGGCCTACTGGGTTGGTTTAGTCGCTTTGATTTACTGTCCCCCACTGAAAATCAGTTATATAACTGAGTGGGTAGACTCTAAATACAATTTATTTTATTTATTTATGAATTTATTTATTTATTTATTTAAATCTTCTTCTTCTCACTTCTATTCATGGCCATGGAATGGCAAATGGCTGTTTCTTTATAGCCAATTGCTCATGCTCAAAACGCGCCCCGCTCACTCGAATGGATATCGGGTGGAGGAAGGGAAAGCAGTACATGCCTGCGGTTCTGACAGACGACGGAGAAGTGTCCGGCTCATTTAGTCACAATGTCGGGACAGCACTGGCAACGTATTTTGATTTTGAAAATCTAGGAATTTACAAGGAATTCCAAATGTTATTACTTAGGGATTTTAGACAGTAAATCTTAATGTGCCTACTTATTGTTTTTGTTTTGAATTACGCACAAACAAATAATTAGCTAATTTATACTTGTGTTTTTTTTGTTATTGTTTGTGAATAGACTAAGATATAGGGATTTACAGGTTAAAATTATTTGATTCCTAATTCACAGGAAATATAGATTTGATAAGGAAGGTTTGACTGTCGTAGAGTCACGTTTTCTTATATTAGTACCTGGATGTATACGCCAAAGGCGTGGTTATGAGTTTCGTCCGGAAAACGTGGGATTTCTTTATATTTTTCTTTCTTAAACTAGGATTTTCAGCTTAGGAGTCCTGGTATGTTGGTTTCACTGGTTCTTTGGAGAGAATGTGGCGTCGAATGAAGTGAATCCTTGCCAAGGCAGAAGAGATCTTTCGGCCAAGACAAAGGAAGAAGGACTTATCTACTAGTTACGTTTGTAGAGGTGATTCTATAAATCTGAAATAGGAGTCGCGGCTCTGAATGCATATGGCCAGTTTATACACCTATGTCAACGTATACTTAGTAGATTTCAACGATAATTAATGGAAACAACGTCGTCAAGAGTCACATTGCGCTGCGGAACATGGAATTGAATCAAAAGGAACGAGTTAATCAACACACAGGAATAGATTTGAGAATACCAATGAGAAAGGATTGCCAAGAGCCGGGGTGGACCCGATGAATGTTCATATACAAGGAAAAGAAAGAAGGGACGTTCCTTTGAGGGGTCTGGTTCGAAGTTAGCGATACGTTCTTGCAAGAGTCGATGAGATAAGAGGACGATGACAACTATTGTATCAAGAATAAGCGAAGCTCATTCAGGAAGGAGGTACAAAAAACGAGGACGTTTTTACCCCCGGACGGAGGGATGTCAAGTACTGAAGAGTACTTGTTGGTTAAATACTAATTATCTCGAGGCGCGATGACCCTCACTACACTATTAAATATAGCTCGAAATCAATTTTTATACATCTTGGTTGGAGATCATGTGCTTGTGTCATAATAAGATGTTGAATAATTTCCATGCACTTGATGTGCAACATCGATATGACCTCGCCGCCCCGCACCTTTTGACTACCATTTACACAAGCTACAGTACACATAGCAGCGCAGCAGCACTGCTGCTGCAGCAGTCTCGCAGTCGGTCAGTTGTTCTTGTCGCAGGCGGACGTGTTTGGTCTCCGCTCTTCGTTCTGTTCTTGTTCGGTCTCCACAGTACAAGGAGTTGGCTTCTGTTTACTGAATGTTTTTTGTTTTGGGTGCGTTCCCGTTACGAGGATGTCTGTTCTTTCCAGACTGAAAGTTTTTTTACTCCCTTTTCTGTATCGCTTGTCAGTCAAGTGCTTGTTATCTCGGTGTTGGGCCCGTTTGTTCCGTCTATACAGCTTGTAAGGTTTATGTTTGGTCAGTGTGAGAGTGCTCGTGTTACTGTTGCGTGTTTTGTTTCAGCAAGTTTTGGCCGTTGTGTCCTCACATTATTCTGGTTTATGTTTGTTAACTTCAGGGGGTTGTCTGTTCTGTCCAGACTGAAAGGTTTAGTTCTCACTTTATTCTGTCCTGCTTCGTCATCTCAGTGTTGTGCTCCGTCTGTTCCGTCAGTGCAGCCTGAGGAGTTGACGTTCAGAAAGTGCTAGGTTCTGTTCAATGTGAGATAAGAGCTTTGACACGGTTTATGTGCTGCGCTTTTTTCCGCTCTGAGTTCCTCTCTTGTTCGACTCCACATCACATGGCGTTCTTTCTGTTTCTGCTGAATGTGTTCAGTTAGACGTCTGTTTTCTTTATGACAATGTCTGTTCTCTCGAGACTGAAAGGTTTTGTTGCTAGTAAAGCGTTTGTGATCTCAGCGTTGTTCTCCATCTATTCCGTCCGCACAGGTTGTGCAGTTCATGTTTGGTCGGTGTTTGCTTCTGTTCAGTGCGAGATTAGAGGCTTGACACACTATAGTAGTGCTGGTTTCTGTGCTGTTTTTTGTTGTTGTGTTTGGGTCTCTATTAAAAACCTCATATCTTGGAGTTCATGTACTTCATGTGCATGATGTCAACAACTATTTGTCTGAAAACTCGCTCTTCGTGACAGTCGTGTTTTAACCACTGCAAATGTACATGACTGCATACAGCAAAAACCAAGGACTTCGAGGCTTGCATCATCGGGTCAAGGAGTTCAAAGCACAACACGAGAACGGGAAGATTAATGGATTTGATAAAAATGGCCAGTACAAATCGAATAACTACGAACAGATCCACTATCTGTGTAGAAACAAGTTGACTACCTCACCGACGGCGACGACAAAGACAACACGGACGGATGATGACACAGACGGAGACGACCACGACGTGGGGGAACCCCTGCCCTCCCCATATGCTTGTGGCTGGTTCTGACCAGCACAGGCCTGTCCACCCCTTGTCCCCCCGCGTCATCCCTTTACGTCCCTCCTTTCGTCTCGATTAGCCAAGTTGCATAAATATGAGACGTTAAGCAATATCCAATGCAAATCAATACTAACTCAAAGCAACAACTAACCCACGTTTTTGTTGCTGCCTGCATCTTGAACGTGCTTGATGCACATGCGGATTTTTTCTCATGTGAAACAGATATGAAGTTTGCATCTGGTCTTATTATTAGATTAGTGGACATAGCAAACACTAATTCCATTCAAGTAGTAGACGATGTCATTGACCAGAACTTTGATCAAAAGGGCACTGGAACTGGGGTGTATTCCACATTGAGTTTGTTTGCGCATTCCTGTGATCCGAATGCTTTTATAACGTATTACAATGGCAACACTGTTGGCCTTGCAGCTCATCGACAAGTCATAAAAGAAGAAACGGTAATGAAATATTTGATTCATAGTCAGTGGCATAACTAGCCCTTGTTTATTTGGGGGGGGGGGGGGGGGGGGGCAAACATTTTTATAACCACAAACATTACCTAGGCCTATGTATCCTGGTACAAATGGGGGTCTGGGGATATGAAGTTTGCATCTGGTCTTATTATTAGATTAGTGGACATAGCAAACACTAATTTCATTCAAGTAGAAGACGATGTCATTGACCAGAACTTTGATCAAAAGGGCACTGGAATTGGGGTGTATTCCACGTTGAGTTTGTTTGCGCATTCCTGTGATCCGAATGCTTTTATAACGTATTACAATGGCAACACTGTTGGCCTTGCAGCTCATCGACAAGTCATTAAAGAAGAAACGGTAGTGAAATATTTTATTCATAGTCAGTGGCCCCAACTAGTGCGGGTCTGGCAGTGGCGGCTTTTTAACTCATCAGGTGTGCAGTGGTGTCATCAAAAATTTATTTATGAGCGTACGCTCTTTCATGAGTAAAGAACATGATTTAGTACAATGAGAGGTCTGGGGGGAAGGCCCTTTATCTAGTGTGGGTCCGGGGCGCACTGCCCCTGAAAGTTTTCCGATTATAAGAATGTGATTGAAGGATTTTAACGAGGAATAGGCTTGTTTTTTTTTTATTTGAATTTTTTATTTAAGGCTATTGTACCACCTCTGGCCGATAATTTGAAAGTCGAAGAAACATGTCTGAAAAGTTTGCTGAATGAAAGAAGGCCTTTAAAATAACAGAATTTTTTTTGTGAATTTGTTTGGGCGGGAAATAACCTCACTTTTGGAAATTATATTTAGATTTTTGGACAAAAGTGTAATATTCAAGACTAATTCAAAATTAAATTTTGAGAATCGGTTTTCTGTACATAGTTTCAAAACACCTTTAGCTATAACTTGACTATAGCTAAAATAGTTTTCTGAAAATAACAGTTGGTGTACGAATTTTTTTGTCAAACGGGACAAAACTCGTATTTGTACCGTTTGACAACAATTTTTTTTTGCTGATGGACGATCGGATTTAAAAACAAACTGCTGGTAGGTATTTGTCCCAGTCCTTATGATTCTCAGTATAGGCCTTAATTTGTTGTTTGATTGTCTTGATCATTCTTTCAGTCGGATCACCTTGTGGGTGGTAATCAACTTTTGTTTGTTTTTATAGAAGAAATGAGGAAAATTCTTATGTCTTGAATTTATCACCCTCTAATAGTCACTCAATCGAACTCTGTGGGTCAATAAATTCTAGCGTGCTACAAACTACTATCTACCTGTGAGTGAGGTGAAGTGCGATGTGTTACAGTTGGTTTGTTACGACAGTAGAATCCATAGATATTTTAATATCTGCGAAAATATAGTATCGTCGCGATGAACCTCACTACACTTTTAAATATAGCTCACAACCAATTTGTGTACATATTGGAGATTATGTGCTAGTAGCACAAAAAAAAATCGTATGATGACGCTAGCACTGTGCTAGCGTCATCATACGATTTTGGATAATTTCCATGCACTTGACGTGCAACATCGATATGACCTCGCCGCCCCGCACCTTTTTACTGCAATCTACACAGGCTACAGTGGACACAGCGGCAGTCTTGCAGTCGGTCAGTTGTTCTTGTCGGAGGCGGACGTGTGTTGTCTCCGCTCTTCGTTCTGTTCTTGTTCGGTCTCCACAGTACAAGGATTTGGCTTCTGTTACTTCTAAATGTGTATTGTTTTGAGTGTGTTACCGTCACGAGGATATCTGTTTTGGCCAGACAGAAAGTTTTTTACTCCCTTTGCTGTATTGCTCGTCAGTCAAGTGCTTGTAATCTCGGTATTGCGCCCCGTTTGTTCCGTCCATACAGCCCGTGGGGTTTATGTTTGGTCAGTGTGAGTTTGTCTTACTGCTGCGTGTTTGGTTTCAGCAAGTTTTGGCTGTTGTGTCCTCACGTTGTTCTGTTAATTGTTTGTTAATTTCAGAAGGTTGTCTTTTCTGTCCAGACTGGAAAGTTTCATTTGCTTTTTATTCTACCCTGCTTGTCAGGTAAATGTCTTGTTACGACTCACAACAGAATAACCTGCTGTGTAGTGTGTGCCCTCCCTTTTACTGAAGGTACGACCCCCTACTTTTACGACGGAGACGACCACGACGTAGGGGAACCCCTGCCTTCCCCATACGCTTGTGGCTGGTTCTGACCAGCACAGGCCTGTCCATCCCTTGTCCCCCCGCGTCTCCCCTTACGTCCCTTCCTCGTCTCGATTAGCCAAGTTGCATAAATATGAGTCGTTAAGCAATATCCAATCAATTGAATCTGAAGTATTTTTTCAACACAAGCTTAAAACACCAATGGCAAAATTATTGGGACAAGATTGCACCACAGAAAACCATGTTAAAAGTGGTTTAATAATGACTATTTGATAACAATTGGGTACTTGCTGGTGTACTAAATTCATAAAGGAACAAAAATAAATTCTAGAATCTTTATTTTTACGTTCTCAGTTCCAAAATTGCATTCAAAGATTTTGTTTAAACATGTTCCCACTTCCATATCCTTAATCGGTAGTAATTCGTCAACCAATCTTTTGCGCATGTTACTTGACCCCACCCCCTGAATAGGTGCTCTAGACAAGCAATCCACTGCCAGGTTCGACGTTACGTCACGATGAACCTCGCTACACATACAGAAATATCCCTCACTATTGTTGAATTACACTTCTAAGAGCTCATTTGTTACCGTCATTAACGCGATTTTGAAAAGCTTCAACGCACTTAACGTGCAGCATCAATATGACCACGCCGCTCCGCACCTTTTGACTGCCACCTCGCCTCGCAGCTCGCGCTGTCTGTCGCGCTCGCAGTGAGCTTGTTGTTCTCGTCGCAGGCGGACGTATTTTGTCTCCGCTCTACCATCTGTTATTGCTGGCCTCCACAGTGCAAGGAGTTAGCTTCTGTTACTGCTGGGTGTGTTTTTAAGCAAGTCTTTGCTGTTATGTCATATAGCAGCGTTGTTTAACTCGGCTGTCTGTTCTGTTCTGACTGGAATAATTCGTTTGTTCTTTATTCTGCCCAGCTTGTCGGGAAGCGTTCGTTATCTCAGTGTTGTGCTCTTTCTGTTCTTTCTGTACATCCATTTGGGTTGATGTTCCGAAAGTGCTAGTTTTGTGAGCACATTGTAGGTCTTGTATGAAGGAAACAGTGCCCTGTTTAAAAAAAAAAAAAAAAAAATCATCAGTTCAATTTCCGTTAAAAATATAATCTGCTCGCGGTAGGGAGAAGACCTTCTCTAGGTCAAATCAGACTATAGCCACTGACTTGTAATTACCATCAACATTCTTAAACACAGCTCTATCGTTATCTCTTTCTCTTTTGCACTGCCTCTTGTTGTATTATATTAACAGTATGTCATACTGTTAATATGATTTCTTGCTCTTTAGTTACATTGTTTCCAAGAGCTTTCATTTCCTTGCAGTGATCACACCTATCCTTTTTGATCTGGTGGAATGAAATATTAAATTATTATTGAAAGTTATGTGCTTATGCAGTGCAAATATATTGCTAGAATTGCAGCAACATCATTTTCGTCGGCAGATGTGGCCGTTTTCTGTAGATCAGATTTAAAAAATGACATTTGGGAATGTTGCGATTTGTATTTGAAAGTCCAGAAGAGTGGCCGATGGCCTGGACGTGGTATTTATTGTCACATCAGCAGCAGCAGGTACTTGAGTCTTTGGGTGGGGGCAACGAAACCAGGTGAAGGAACTGTTATGTTTCCGGAGATTAAAGAATTGTTGAAGTAGGCAGCAACTGATTACTGGAGCTTCCTAGCTTTCACTGGTTTCATCACTGGTCCCAAACAAACGTCTCAACTCTTACGTATTAAGAGCTTTTATTAGCTCTTCGTTGTCTTCCCCGGGAACGACTTCCCTTATAAAGTCAACAATTCATCCTTCCAGAAAGAAAAGTATATCAAATTATTGGGTTTGTGCCGACTAATAAAGGTGCCGACAATGGGTACATTCCGAAAGCTGTTGAATATGCTTTGGTGCTGGCATTCTCCAGCACGTTAACGCATCTGTAAGCACGATATACTTTCGGAACACGTCGAGCATGAGTATGGCTGTTTCGGGGAGGCGCGCATGCGCGTTGCCACAGGTGCTGCAAATATATTTTACGCAATTTTTAGGTTAAGTCCGTCATATCAGGAATTTAAGTTATTAAGTAAGTGTAAGTGACTTACCGTTGTTTATTCAAGCGGCTGGCTCAGGTAAAACAACTATTACGCAAGTTTTTTTAAGTTTTGTCACGTCAAAGAACGATACATAACAATTTAATTAGGTGATCCGCCATTTTTGATTTTAAAATACCGCCAATTCTCCCATATGCTGGGAATGCTCAAGTTAAAAGTCTAGCATATTGAGTATGCTGAATATGCTCACAAACCATGTTACGGAACGCCAAGCATAGCATATTCAACAGCTTTCGGAATGGGTCAAGCACGCAAATAGCATATTGAACAACTTACGGAACGCAGCCAATATTGAAAGTACAGTCGTACAGCATTTATTCCTAGTCGGATATATTTGCAGTCAGTCTGTTGTTCTTGTCGCAGGCAGACGTGTTTTGTGCAGGCTCTTCGTAACTTCTTACAAATCCTCCACAGCACAGCGAGTTAGCTTCTATTATAGCTGTGTGTGTTGTTTGAGCAAGTCTTGGCTGATCTTGAATTGAAATTACAGGTCAGCGATGGTTGATTTTTCTACTGGCTGCAGTTCAACGAGGGTTGAGATATCCGCTGGTTGCAGCTCAGTGAGCGTTGAGCTTTCTACTGGCTGCAGATCAGCGTTCGTTGAGATTTCCACTGGTGGCAGTTCCGCAATTGTTGAGATTTCCCCTGGCTGCAGTGGAAATTTCAACAATCCCTGAACTTCCACTGGCTGCAGGGCCATCAAATTCCAACTCGCACACATTCAAGGCGCCATCGCTGAACGCAATCGGAGTGATCACGGATTGCACCGTTTATCAATCTGACATGCCGAGCGATTCGGCGCCTGATAGGAATACCATTATCCAGGCTTATAAAATTCCTGGTTCTGAAAAGGTATAAGGACAGGAGACCATCTGTAAACAGAAACAACACAACACAACAGATATCAACCTTTTTTCTTATTGGTGTTTAATTACCATCAAAATCATTTTGACTCGACTATTTGTATATTAAAAGAAGGTATATCATAATATGTTTTAGCATTTCTAATACATAATTAATCATTTTAGTTCTTCCTACGGTTTGTTGTTGTGGTTGTTATAGTAACTTGTATTGAAATAAGGCTAACAATTATATAATTTTCAATTATAATAGCCATCCAATTTGAGAAGGTAAATAATGTAAGCTAATTTCATATATTGCTCGCATGGTTGCGTTATAATTAATATTTGTAGTATGAAACTCGCTCAATATTGAAATAAATGGACCCGATCTAACCTATTTGAACTTACACAGGAAATTCCATATCCCACCATGTGGCCTTCCCAAGTGGCGACCAAGAGACCCGTGGTACGACTCTTGGTCGTTGTTAGTGCGCCTTGCTAGCCTCAAGACGGAGATGAACTCGGCGCCACCCCCAGGAGCCAGGTGTTTCTCATGTACTGGATCATGACGTTGAATTGCTCCGGCAAGCCAGCTTCCCCGGCAAATGCTTGGATGAGGTCCACCCCCTCAAGCAGTCTGTTGGCCGGGAGAAGCGCCAGCACTATTAACATTTTCAATGCCTTGCGGGCCTCGACACTCCCTCTTATTACGGGCGTCAGGCCGATGGTGCGTGCGTGCCTGCATACTGCCTGTAAGTGGAGATAATGTGCATGGAAATAATTGATTTAGATTTGTACTAGGGACGAACAACGATGACAATCGACCATATCTAACGATAATGACGGTCTCTGAATTGGTTTGAGGCTCTCGAGAATAGGACAAGCATAGAAGTTGGGAGGTGGTTGTTACCTGGGCAGCTTGGAGGGTGAACTTTCTAAAGCGTTTTTGCAAAAAATCGGGGGATGATGTGAACTACTGGATTTTAGAGATAAGTAAAAGGGTGCAGTGGAAAGGGGGAGTCTGTTATGGACTATGTTTACGACAAGATTAAATTAATTGATATTCGGATGGCTAATGAAGTGAGGGCTTAATTTTGTGTTCAGGGTGTCTTGCCTGATTTACACGTTCATTTAGTCAATAGGGCGTTTAGAAAGGTGTAAGAGATGTTGGATGTGGCAGAGCCAATAGAGGAAAGTTTGTTGAACAAGGAAAAAGAGCTGGCTCGAGCGGCAGTGAACATGTATCCGAAATAAGTTTTGCTTTGAAAATGTTGTTGGATGTCACCATACCACGACAATTCAATTATTGATTCCTGATCTGCAAGGGCCAACAAAGTCCAACTCGCAACCTTCTTGTGGTTTGGCCTGTGAGGGGGGAGTAGTGTATTCCCCGAAACCAAGGGCGAACTCTGGCTGGTTGGGGTGCGTGTTGCAGAGAAAGCTCTCCTGCAACTCTTTATCTCACCTTTTTTCATTCACACAGCCTTAATCATATTTATTTTCTTCTTTCACTTTTTTCTTTTCCATACTTGCCGGCCCTCTCTGCAACAAGCACTCCACCGTTCCCACCCAGTTTAACCCATCCTTTCCAACATCATCACTCCTTCCCATTATCTCCAGTGGCCGCTATCTGATGATGACCTGGAACTAATAGGTTATGAGTTACCTGGTCAATTAATGGCTATGACAGCAATGGGCCTGTCTGCAGGTTGCGTCGGTTGTATGCCTACCGCGTGCGGGGCGTCCGTTAGGCTTCAGGCCGTCCCTCGTGCGGTGTTAGAAGATCGATTGCGCCTGTAGGCATCCGGATGTGAAATTGGCACTTTCCTACACGCCGCTTGATGCAAAGTCGGGGACTTTCCCCTCTTCCCTTTGACTACCTCCCCGACGGCGACGACAATGACAACACGGATGGATGATGACACAGACGGAGACGACCACGACGCTTGGGTAGCCTTAGCCTACAAGAAAACAACTCTACTCGGTCCTAGCGACGACAGCAAGTGCATCACATCACCTACCCCCACCCCTCAGTGTGTCCCGTTACACGAGCGAAGGGAGGGTTGCTATTGGCCGGGTGAAACAGCTGCCTTTAAACTATTTGAATCCTATTTTTTAGTGGTTCGCGGGGCAATATTGGCTAGCCTCGTTGCAGGGTTCCAGTGAGACCCATGTGAGTGGAAGAATTCGTTCCTAATGTTATTTCGAGAATAGCATTTGGTGCGTTTTGTGACTCACACATTGCAATGTGTGTTGAGTTCACTGAGATGAGTGTGAATTTCACGAATTCCGAGAATAAGGTTCCTGGCCGAGTGTCATTGTCCATTGGGTTTCTTAACGTATATCTGCAATTGTGATTGATTGAATATTGCTTTACGTCTCATATTTATGCAACTTGGCTAATCGAGACGAAGGGGGGACGTAAGGGATGACGCGGGGGACAAAGGGTGGACAGGCCTGTGCGGGTCAGAACCGGCCACAAGCATGTGGGGAGGGCAGGGGTTCCCCCACGTCGTGGTCGTCTCCGTCTGTGTCATCATCCTTCCGTGTTGTCTTTGTCGTCGCCGTCGGGGAGTGTGCAGGTATTGGAGGCAGCCATGATTGTCTAGCATTGTAAAGTGAATAAATAGTTTACACTTTTAAACGACACTAGCATCGGCACTTCGCCATTGGGTGTTCAGTTTAGTTTTAAAAAACACTTTCGATTAACTTTAATGTAACTTTATAACTTTTTGAACGATTTTGCCACAAAACTAATGGCATTCATTCCAGATCGAAGCTTGCGGATGGTCCAAATTTCAACTCGATCCGAACCTCCGTTCGACCGCTATCATGAGCCAAAAAAGCTGCGCGACTTTCCATTGCCATGGTAATGGTACTTTGTTATAATGTAATTTCCAACTACACTACTTATCGGATCAAAATAAAATTAACATATTCGTGACCGGACGGACATTTTAAATGATCTGGCCACCTCAGATTTTGTCGCCGTTTAGTTTGAAAAAAAAAAACTTTCGATTAACTTTAATGTAACTTTTTAACTTTTTGAACGATTTTGCCACAAAACTTATTGCATTTAGTCGAGATCGAAGCTTGCCGAGGGTCCAAATTTCAACTCGATCCGAACCTCCGTTCGACCGCTATCATGAGCCAAAAAAGCTGCGCGACTTTCCGTTGCCATGGTAACGGTACTTTATTATTATGTAATTTCCATCTACACTACTTATCGGATCAAAATAAAATTAACATATTCGTAACTGGACGTACATTCTAAATGATTTGGCCACCTCAGATTTTGTTGCCGTTTAGTTTAAAAAAAAAACTCTCGATTAACTTTAATGTAACTTTTTAACTTTTTGAACGATTTTGCCACAAAACTAATGGCATTCAATCGAGAACAAAGCTTGCGGATGGTCCAATTTCAACTCGATGCAAAGATAGAATTATGTTGATGTTAAACTTACATTTTCAATAGAAATGCAGCGTCGGGCACCTTCAACCCTTTTGGGTGCAGTTTTTTTTTCAAGGGATATGAAGGTTGTTGGTTGAACTTGTCAACTTAAGTTTGGCCTGGATCATCCACTTCAGAAACAGTCTTCGATCCATTTTGAGATGCGATGATATTCAGGATGGACACCATCTCCGTAAATTTATCACCAATTGCAATGTCAATACCTTCGATCAGAGACAAGTCGTGCATCAACTGAAAACAACAATTGAAAGAAATCTCAAAATGTTTTTCACTTAGCGACCGTTTACAACAAATAGTAGTGATGCGCGCTCAGCGCGGGCCTTCCCCGTACTCCGCGAAATGTTCAGTTCGTCAGTATACTGACGTCACTCGAGTTTGATAAAGACGAAATTCGAGTGCTTATTAATGATGAATCACTTACAGCCGCCGCTGTGTGCTGACGAGTTAAAGACTGACTGGCGACGGCGGTAATTTAGCGGAATTTCGACACTAAAATCAGGTAAATAAGTACCTGATGACTCAGTCATTTCATTGTCTCCCCACGTCATCCCTTACGTCCCTCCCTTCGTCTCGATTAGCCAAGTTGCAAGTTGGGAAAAAAATTTGTATTACAAGTAGTTTGAGGGATGAGATTGTTATGTGTTCTGCGATGGTCCGTTCATATATTTAGAAACCACTTATATAGTAAGTAGGTTATATTTAATGTTTGTTAAATGTTCATTTTCAATTTCAATGTATTATTTTTATCAATTGATTGTTATTCTGTGTCGAGGCAACAGCTCTGGCTGCAGAGACCAATGAAGGTTCTTTATTATGAGACGTTAAGCAATATCCAATCAATCGATCAATTATTGGGGTTATAACCTGTTACGTATGGTAGTTAGTCTACCTTGTAACATAATAAAATATAAATACACTTCTTTAATATTTAATTACTGATCATTTTAATAAGATGAAAACAACACTTCATACAATTCCATCAGCTCACTTCATCTCACAACAATGAAAGACAAAAAGCAGTCATAAGACTGCTAGTCTCATTTGGAACCACTGCCTCTTAGAACACCACAATCACTGCACACTCGGTACACAAAATTTCTCCCCACTAAGATTAGTTTAACAAAAATATGTTAAATATGCAGAGCGGCATGTCTCTCGTTCAGGCCGGGTTGCGGTAGACTTAAGTTCTGTAGGTGATGTCGGTAATGGCAGTTGCCGGAAAGTGGGAATATCTTCAGTTGGGGTTTCACTGTTATCAACAGTGTCTGCAATTGTTGGTGGCAATGCCACAGTTGGGTACTGGGTGTCGGTGAAGTTTTCAGAGCCGTTTGCGGAAACGTCCACCGAAGTAGAGTTTTGAACTCGGGCTCGTAGTTGATCCACATGACGTCTGGATACACCATCTACTGTGCCGACTGCATATGATACCGGTCCATTGCGCTCTGTTATCACGGCTGGAATCCATTTTGGTCCTTGGGAGTAATTTCTCATGTAGACAAGATCTCCAGTTCCGAAAGTTCTTGCCACCAATTCCGCTTGTAAATTGTTCTCTGTTTCTACCTGCTGGATACGGGAACAATCAAGTGAATCAGGATGTAGTCAGTCTAACTGTGAACGAGGTCTCCTGTGCATTAGAGCTTCTGCAGGGCTAACACCTGTTGTTGAATGTGGAGTCAGATGTTGGTTTAACAAATATCGTGCCAGTCTGATTTCCCAGCTGCCCACTTCAACAGTCTTCATGGCTCCCTTGGCGGACTGCACCATACGTTCGGCCTGACCATTTGATGCGGGTTGATACGGAGCGACTCGTATGCTTTTAATTCCGTTGTCTGAGCAGAACTGCTGGAAATCATTTGCTGTGAACGATGCCCCGTTGTCAGAAACGATTATGTCGGGTAAACCGTGAGTCGCAAATAGGCTCGCAAGCTTGTTAATAACCGTTGTTGCAGCCATTGAGTAAACAGGAATGACCTCCAACCACTTTGTATTGGAATCTACCACAATAAGGAATGTCTTTCCCTGGAAGGTGCCCGCAAAATCAATATGGAGGCGAGACCAGGGTTTCTTCGAACGCTCCCACGCACGTGGAGGAGCCTTGTTGGGATTGTTGATTTTCCTGGCAAGGCATACATTGTTTAATCATATCCTCTATATGGGTATCCATTTTTGGCCACCACACGTAAGAGCGAGCCAGTGCCTTTGTTAAGACAATGCCAGAATGGGCATTGTGTACTAATTTGAGTACCATGTCTCTAGCACGTTCTGGCATCACAACACGATTTCCCCAGAGTAAGCACCCTCGATGAGCAGATAACTCATTTTGTCGAGACCGGTAAGGTTTAAAATCATCATTGTATTCAGTATCGGGCCATCCAGTAAGAACCGAATTGAGTACCCTGGAAAGGATCCTATCCTTAGTGCTGCAATATGGTTAGCATCAATTGTAATTGGATCAACAGCTTCGAGCAGTAGAATCTCGCCTGGTGCTGGTATGTCTACGTTAACAGTTGGCATTGGTAGCCGGCTTAAACCGTCAGCATTTCCTAAATTCTTCCCTGGACGGTAATGAAGCTCGTAATCGTAACTGCTGAGTAGTAGACTCCAGCGCAACATTCGAGGTGACACTACTTGAGGCATTGGCTTGTGTTGATGTAACAACCCCAACAATGGTTTGTGATCTGTGTAAATACGGAAATGTCGGCCGTATAAGTATTGATGGAACTTCTTGACACTGTAAATTAAAGCAAGGGCCTCTTTGTCCAACTGAGCAAAGTTGCGCTCTGCCGAGCTGAGAGTGCGTAATGCATAAGCTACCGGCAGCTCACGCCCGTCTTCTGTCTCGTGGCTGAGGACGGCACCAAGTCCATACGATGAAGCGTCACAAACTCCTAAAAGTGGCTTACTTGGATCATAGTGTGTTAACACTGAGTCTGACACTAGCAGTAGCTTTACTTCATTAAAAGCTTCTTGATGGAGTGATTTTCACTCCCATGGATGATCGTGGTCGAGAAGACTTTGTAATGGTTCAAGAACAGAAGCTTTATCTTTCATAAAGCAGCTATAAAAGTTAATCAACCCCAAAAAAGCTTGCAATTCTGTCTTGTTGGTAGGTGCAGGTGCTTTCCTCATAGCCTCCACTTTGTTTTGTAAGGGGTATACTCCTGTAGCATCAACTCCGAAACCTAAGAACTCGATAGAGGGTGAAGCAAATCTACACTTCTCCCTGTTTAGCCTTAATCAAACTTCCTGGAAACGTCCCAGAATAAGCTTTAACCGGCTGTTATGTTCTTCTTTATTCCGACCTGAGACTACAACATCATCAAGAAATGCTCTGACACCATCAATACCGCTCAGCAGATTGTCCATAAACCTCTGGAAAATGCCAGGTGCAGCATCTATGCCAAACTGCAAACGTGTAACTTGCATAAGTCCCTTCGGAGTGTTTAGCGTTTGTAAACTGCTTGCCTCTGAAGTTACTTTCAGTTGTTGGTAAGCCTGAGCGAGGTCTAACTTACTGAACACTGTTCCGCCCGCTAGTGTATCATTGACAATGCAAGTATCATTGACACTTCCGCTGGTTTCCCTATGGCACTCTCCGTTGAATTGATGTGACCACCTAAAGGGATTGGGCCCAAGAGTTCGGCAATTCTCAGTTGCATAGGAGTCATTGGCTCGATCTCCTCTTTCTCGTCACCTTCACTCTCGCTTGGATTGCCCGTGGCTGATACGCGCAATCGTTTAGCCTGGCATTTTTTCTTCACGAAGCTCTTCATGTCTCCCCACGTCTACAATAGTCAAAAAAATTTGCCAAAATTATTAATATAGCCTAGGCCTTCAATAAAGCCTTTTCTAAGGGTAGAGGGCGTAGGCGGGTGGAGGGTATACTAGTAGCTATCTATGGGCGTAGGTCTAGGCCATAGGCCTAGGCCCTAGGCTAGCAGTTAACGATAATTTATTTACGTTGGCCTAGACCCTAGGGCAGATTTTAAACGGGTAGGCGTAGGCCCTAGGCAAGTTGTTTTCCGGTTGGGTCTAGGTCTAGACCCTAAGCCTAGCTTATGATAATTCCCACATTGGACTAGGGGCCTATGCCCTACAGAATAAGTTTCAAGCAATTAACAACCAACAAACTAACAATCTAACTAGGCTAGGCCTAGAGGCAGAGGCCCTAGGTAGGCCTAGCCTAGCCTAGGCCCTAGCCTAATTTTAAGTTATGTTACATCAACTCAACTTCATCCAGTTCTTCACGTCTTTTGTCGCACCGAACATGGCATTGAGGTTCGCGGCAACTTCATTCCATGCTAAGTCTTTGTTAATTTTGGTGTAAGCATTATCAAGTTTTCCTGTGAATAGCCAAGCATTTGCTTCCATCATACAGACTAAAGCGTCTTGTTGACCAGCAGAAATCTTAGCGATATGTTTCGGCATTTTAGGTTGATATGGTATCTATGAATACTAGTATATTATCCGGGTTAGATCTAGCCCTTGAAAACTTACGTAAAAACAAAACAAACAACATATAACAGAAAGTATGACTGTCTTTCAAGCTTGTGATGTGTAGTTGTGTTGTGACAGCATAAACAGCTGAAGCAATTTTACGCGAATCGCTTTTACTTATATCGACATTTTTATGTAACGCTGTTTGTGATTGGTCGCTCAATGAGCTGTGGGGGCGGAGCTACAAGTTACAAAAAACCAGTCGACTCGGAATATTTTCATCTCACTTGCCGTTTCCAAACGCATGGTGGGTTTCAAGACTACCCTATTCGATATTACCAAGTCGCTCGCGACTTCGACTAGGTGACTTGACTCACTTCACGACTCGAAATGAGTGGTTTCAAGACTAAGCCTCCTGGTCCCATCGTGGCTGGTCGGCGCGTCGGTTGATGCGCAGAAGCTATCGAAGGTCGTTGGCATAGCAACAGGCGAAGAATTGACGCGCTCGGCCAAGGTGACGCTTACACCCCCATTTAGGAATGCAGGTTGGACGCGACGTCTTGACGTCTTGTTGGCGGCACCTGACCTCAGGTACAGGCTCACCTGGTACTTCTGGCGGTGACATGATGACCTCTTCTTATTTCGCACGGCACTTATGCACGTCTCGACGCCATGGTTGAATAGGCTACCCACGCTCACTCTCGTTGGGGAGGGCTTGACCCATGTTGCTAGGTCGAATTATAAGAAAATGAAAATAGGAATAAGGTTTTTAGGTAGGAATAAATGCGGTTAGGTATCTCTGGCTACTGGACAGATTTGGATAGAGTTAGCCATTTCATTGTAGTGGTCGTCGTAGTGGTGAAGAGTCCGGCAGCAAATTAACACATGGCTGGTCTAGCTTACTCACCGAAAACTCGCGATTTATTGAGATTAATTATAGAAAAATTAGCACAAAATGCTCTCCACACCGATCCCTATGCAGGGAAACACTCGAAATTCTGCCATTGGGGTTTAAACCGCACTTGATCTACTTTGGCGATCGACGCACCTGACGCACAGTAACATAACCTCACTCGGTGATGGCTCACAACTCACTGTTGGCCGCCTCTGCCCGCTGCAAGCTGCAACTTGCAGTTTTCCCGGCAAAACATACCCTGATCACGTGCTCGCTCCCTGACACTTGTCACAGGGTGGCTGACTGGCAGTTGTAGGTGACGCTTAGACCTTTTAGGCCAATGACCATTCGTCTTACAGGTCTCCACTTACTTCAATTGCTAGTGGAACATTCCATTGCAGCTGACTGGGGAAGTCTTGGCTTATTTTAGGATGCCACCTGCTGCTGCTGCTGCTGCTTGTACCTTCTCACACGCCTGTCGGTGAATAAGAAAGGGGTTAAATAAAATACTAATCTATTATCCGGAGACAATAAGATTTATTGAACACTTCACGAATACCGTAGTACTCGTTACAAGACAATAATACACAAAGCCCACAACAGGTCGTAACCTGAAGGCAGCTCGCAACCGACTGCCGTGCCCTACCCTACACACATGTGTCGGCGCCAAAACTCCCCCTAGAGTTGCACCCTCTGGGCCACCCAAGGATAGCCACACACATCCGGCCGAGGTCAGGACACATTCTATCAAGTGATCTGTTACATGATATGATACATGCTGCCACCTTGCACTCGCTGGCAGCTTTCTACCGTCGACCCAAATTCCGATGTGTCGCACCCTTAGCTAGCCTGCCGGTCAACTGGACTGTTTAGCCCATACTTTGTGCATTGCCCACCTATGGCTTGCATAATTATACCCCTGTTTAGGGCATGAGCCCTAGCCTAAGCTGTATTACACATGAATTTGACAATTAATTTATACATTTAAAACACAATAAAATAACTCATATTTAATTGAGATTGTGTTATTTTGAGGGACCATTTGGTAGGAAAGGGCAGATGAAAACATGTGTTTCTGTAAAGTTCTAGACTCCACTTTATTTATCTTTTTCTTCTTCTTCTAAAGAGCCAGTATAATTAACATAGTCCATATGGCCATTACACATCTCCCCTGGGAATTGAAAGTTAATACAAATAAACAATAATGATCATATGGAATGATTAATAGAAAGTTAATAAAGTAAGCAATAATAATCATATAATGATGATTGAAGGAAATCTACTCTATTTGAATTTCATCTCTTAGAATGAACTAAATCTTATAATACTAATCTAAATGAGATTCTTTGTGAATATTACTACAAGTTACTACAAGTCTAGTTTCTCAGGCTTACGCACTACTCTCCCACTTTTTGTTGTTACTCTCCCCGGTGTATTTACGGTTTGTTCGGGAAGGTCGGGATGGTGCTGCTCTAACGTCTCTCCATTTGTCGGGGAAGGATGTTGATCACCCATCGTGATTGGATCTTCATCGATATTTATCGCTTCTGGTAAGGGAGTATTCACATCTTCCAGTTCTTTTACGAATGGTGCAGGAACGAGATGCCATCTATTTCGGGAAACCTCGCCCAATTGGGTTTTTAGTATGTAAGAACGTGGTTGATCAGCTTTCTTCCAGACTTGGCCATATCTCCGAAGGTCTATGATCTAGACGAATTCTCCGGGTTGCAGATCTGAAAGTTTGCGAACTCCATGCCGTGTATTGTAGTTTTCCTTCTGTTTGTCATTTCTTTCATTTTCCTTCTTTTCCAATTGTTCTTTTGATGGGATCATTGGTTGAAGTTTTGATGGAGGTTTTGGCACAGTTGATCTAATCTTCCGATTCATCAGCAACTCAGCTGGTGTATAACCATTTGGGAGTGGCGTATCTCTGTAGGCTAAAAGCGCCTTCGCTCGCCGGCTTCCGCAAATCCATTTGATAGGGGGAAACTTGCACTACTACGTAGGTGTTTGAATCCGTAGTCCTTTGCAAATGACGCGAACTCTGAAGACTCGAGGATTTGGAACTGGGGACCTCGATCACTCATGACGACTTCTGGGATTCCAAACCGTGCAAATATGCTTTTGATGCACGTAAATGTTTCATTAAAACAATTTCAAAGAACCGCGAGTAGTAATCTGTAACCACAAGGTACCAGTCACCATATAACTTAAACAAATCCATAGCAACTTTTTCCCATGCTCTGCTGGGGAACGGAGATGGTTTGAGTGGCTCGTGGCGATTTCGGGTTTCTTGAACACATTGGCGACAGTTCCGCACGTGCTCTTCAATTTGCCTCGAAATACCTGACCAGCAACATGCTTGGCGAGCACGAGCTCTGCTCTTGGTGATACCTTCGTGACTTTCATGTATGCGGTGAAGCATCTCCTCTTGTAGTTTTTGAGGTATGATGAGTCGACAGCTTTTCATCAGTAATCCCTCTTGAAGGGTGATATCACTTCTGTCATCCTTCTGTCATTTAAACCTTCCGACAAGTTTACAAATATGATCCTCTTGTTGCGCTGCCCATACTTCTTGCAGACGCACGTCAGTGAATGGAAGTGTTTCGACTATTTGTAGAACATATCGGTACGCCATAGTTTCTTCTTCCGATTCGGAACTGGCATTTTTCACCCTGGGTAGTGGACTTCTTGAGAGTACATCAGCTGCAAAAATGCGTTCGGCATATGTTCGACATTTGGTGTGGGATGCCATTCCCTCTTGACGCTTTTGTTAAGCTGTGTTAAGTCCACACAAATCCGGATTTTCCCTGAAGGTTTACGTACCACGACCATCGGGGCACACCACTCGGTAGGGCCTTCGACTGGTGAAATTACGCCCGATTCTGTCATTCTCTGAAGTTCCTCTTGAACTTGTTTCCGTAAAGGAATAGGTACCGTTCGAGGAGTTGTAACTGCAAAGGGCTTAGCATCATTTTTAATTGGATTGTATATGTACTGGAATTTTTCCGAGGCCCTAAAAGTTTGGGAAACTCCGTTTCAGGTTTGAAGCTGTTAACTTCCCCTATACAGTTAATAATTTGAAGGTTTTCGATCGCTGAGCAACCAAGAAGAGGTGCGGTTGTCTTTTATTAAGTAGAGATTTTTGTAAGTGGTTTTATCTTTGTGGGTAATTTTTACCGATTTGACCATGCTATTGCAGTCAAGTAGAGTCCTACCTGGTCCAAATAGTTTTAGATCAGAAGGTACAATAGTCATCTCTTTCTCTAGGGGATCCGAAACATCTGCCCCACTGTCTATTTTAAAAACAGTTTTTTAATTTTGGCCTCTAATAAGTTCGACCGACCATAAATCCGGTGATTTAGGCCTACCGTTTGACGCACGGCCCATGAAAGCCTCACCCGTGAGCTGGGCTTCTTCGGTTGCGACTTCTCGAACAATACTTTACTTTGCTTTGTGGCATACATTTGCCCCATGGCCTACTTTGTGACATACGTAACATGTATAATTCTTGGCAGGACAGTCTGCTTTTTTATGGGTCGGTGTTCGACCACACCATTGGCAAGTTATTACCTTTAGGCTTGTTTTGACTAGGCCTATTATTATTGTCTCCTGTAGGATTCCCTACAAATTTCCCTAAACCTAGTAATAATATAACAATATCTGCTGCAAGTCGGTCACTGTTTTTATGGCAAGTATTACTCTGGTTTGCACTGGTTTCCACGTTTTCGTTTCTCCAATTTGCATATTGCCAAAAAGATATTGCACAGTGTTCAAAAACTCCAGCCATGCATATTGCCAAAAGATATTGCACAGCGTTCAAAAGCTCCATCGTCTCTTGATATTTGTCAGCGCTAGATAACTTTATGGCTAACTTCTTACCATTGAAGTGATAATCTTAAACGACTGCAAACTCTATTGCAGCTGCAGTTTTATGGTTCAATAATGATGTAGCTTGTCCCACTTTCATTTAATCGTAATTTCCGGGATTTAAGATGCTTTATTTTAGTTGAGGTGCCAGTTTTAGTTCTAGTTCAGAGTCAAATTAAAGTAATTGCTGAATACAGCGGATGTGTACCTCGTTCCTTGGCAATTGTTTTTTTTCTACTATATCTTCAGGAATGTAAATGGATTGTTTTGAAGTGTGATTCAAAAACTTTTTCAGCTCAAATTCTTGCATTCATTTAAAAAAAAAAAAAAAATGTTGACGGACTGGGAGAACAAGACTTTTAGATGCTGTACACTATTAAATATTAAGTGAACAAGTGTTTCAGTAATATGCTTTTAACTGAAAGTGACTTTGTATTTTAGATCGTCAAATAACTCCCATGACCTATCCAATCTTCTTCAGAATGCACAATAATGGCTTCACCCTGACTGGATAGAGGTGGTATGAATGACGCACAACCTCTTAAATTAAATTGTTTGTCAATTATTTGCAATTTGGGAGGAACGGGGAGGAATATACTTCAACCTGCACTAGATTAGTTCTTCAACTCCCATCGATGTAATGGAGACGACTCGTCAGGCTGTAGTCCTTTCGACTTTGAGATGCTGTACACTATTAAATATTAAGTGAACAAGTGTTTCAGTAATATGCTTTTAACTGAAAGTAACTTTGTATTTTAGATCGTCAAATAACTCCCACCCTATGAACACACATACGTTATTATAACGTTATTATAACGTATGCGTCTTGGTTGTAAATACTTATACTTACGTTGTAACGTCTCTATGTCAATAGCTTTAACGTTTAAATTACGGTTGTAGATAACGTAATAAATACGTATTTGTCATACGTAATAAATACGTATTTATCATACGTAATAAATACGTATTTATCATACGTAATAATAACATTAACCATATTCCACTAGCGCTATCTAGTAGACATGCAAAAAAGCTACCATCAAAAATTTAATTAAAACAAAAATTCTTTCAAGCCTACGAGTTTTGTGTCACCAGTCCGAGACAAGGGGTACATTTTAAAGTTAGAAGAGATCGAATGCATATGGTTAAATTTTATCGCCAACACCCGGACTCGAACCCGGGATACCTTCCTCCAGATCGGGACGCGCTATCCACTCGGCCACTGCAGCTTTGCAGTATTTCGCGCGTCAGCTAGCTTAAGAAGGTGGAGCCCGCGCGCGAGTTGTCTTTGTGTGAGATGTCCCATTGCGGAACAAAAATGCGCTTGCGTCTCTTGCAACAAAGTAAGAATCTATTTTAGTTTGAAACATAAGATAAAACTGATGTCGTTGAAGATATTTTTACTTAGTTATGTAAACAAACTTACCGTCTTGCTGTGTCCTCGTTTTCATTCATCATTCTGTTTAACGTTTGTACGATTCAGGAGGTTGTCTGTTCTGTCCAGACTGGAAGTCTTTGTTGTCTCTTTATTCTGTCCTGCTTGTCAGGGAAGCACTCGTCATCCTAGTGTTGTGCTCCGAGGTCTGTTCTGTACAGACTGAGAAGTTGATGTTCAGAAAGTAGGAGATTCTGTTCAATGTGAGATAAGAGCCTTGACACAAAGGTGCCCGGTTTATGCGCTGGGATTTTTCGCACGCGACGCACCTGTCAGACCAGATGATGAGCTTTCTTTCTTCCCTTGGTTTTAAAACTTGAAAATATGTAGTAATGTGCTTAAGTACACATGACGCAATTTCTGCCGACCCCCGATTACCAACTGCTTCGTGCCATAAATACATGACTCCTTCGTTGTTCCCTACTTTATGTACACAAAAGTTGTAAGATGAATACTGTCGCTTCGAGGTGAAAATAAAATGACTTCGTGCTGTCGCGTAACAATGTTTTGATTTCA
>JAMZAV010005998.1:0-45235 GCA_024449915.1 Sweltsa coloradensis | reverse complement strand
ATTTTTTTGCTAAAATATTATGATCACTAAGGGCCTTTACTTGTCTTTATCATAGCCCTGGATAGAATGGTTCACATCTGAAGTAATGCAGACTCCAGTGCGCAAATTTCGGAGCACAAACGATCCTTCCTTCCTAGCCTGGCAGAGAAACGGAAGTGTGGGCAAGATTGTCCATGCTCTGAAGATGGGCTGGATCAAACCTCGCAGGGAAATGAAGAAGAAGAAGGATAACCAGCCTGAGTTCTACATGCTGTGGCAGATGACGACAATGCTGAGGAAATGAGGAGGATCTCCAGCCATATTCCAGCTCCAAAACGTCTTCTACCCGGACATGCAGAGTCGTATAACCCTCCACCAGAGTATCTGTTTGATGCAAAAGAGGTAGGACTACCATAAACATTGTACCTTACCTACTTAATTCAGGACCAAGACAAATCAGGTTTAGATCAAGAACTGCAATCGACCAATAATTGGTTAATAATTGGCAATTTATTTGTTAACAGAAACATTTTGAAATATATTTAATGTCTATGATGGGTTAGACCATGAAGTTGACATGCGTTTTTACTATTTTAGCAAATTTCTGTTCGTTCAGCTGATTGAGTTGTTTGAAATTTTGCATAAATATCAAGGAAGTGGAACTGTAAGGCTCTACAGTGGTACTTTTTGCAAAATGGTTTTACGTGGACGCCACAAAAATAAATGAAATACAGATTATCTTAAAACGTCCAAAATTGACCATTTTCGTGAATTGTTTCTAGCTGATAAACAAACAATGTTAAAAAAATCATCTTTTACCGTCATATTAAGTCTTCTTCTTCTTCTTCTTCTTATGCCAGCTATTGACCTATTTGGCCATCATGCGTTTCCGTGTTTCCCAGTAGAGATAGGATTCTCTTTCTGCCTCCTCCATATCTTTTGGCATTGCGTCTCTTATTTCTTGAAGTACCGGGCATCTACGTAGGTGCTCCCTGGTATGCTGTTCTGTAGCACATAGTGCATGGTGGTATATATCCTTAGGTGATTTCACTTGCGTATCAGCAATGCTATTTTTGTGGTCGCTTAATGCACACAGTTCAGACTGAATCCGCCAGGATCGCGACGTGTCAGGTGGTAGTCACGTGACTAGAGAGTCGATAAAGAAGTTTTTCCAAACTTCTTTATCGACACTAATACCTCGAGAGATGGCGGTGTGTGTACACTTTATTGAAGGCCGTGCATTCAGATCCGTACGCGGAACATTCAAATTTCCGAATTCGAGCCGTCTGATTGGTCCCAAGGCCGCCATCTTGTAAGTTCTACGTCACGTGACTACCACCTGACACATCGCGCATTCTGTCGGCGACTGTCTGCACTGCGTGCATTAAGCGACCACAGAATTCTGGCAGTGAAATCACCTAAAGATATATACCACCATGACATAGTGAACATGTGCTTGAGTCAGTTATCCCTAGTTATGAAGGTGTGTAGCTAGCAGGTCATGACTGGTTTCCAATCTGAATTGTGCCGTCTCAGTCTGCCGATTTCTCCGCTTCGTTTTTTTTGTGACTGCTCCTTGCCACTGTTTGCTTTTACTTGCCTTCTCCCATACCTTTTTGATGTTGTTTTTCACTGCCGTGGTTCACATGAGATTTGACGGCATTGAAGGATAGGGGCTTCTTGTTCTGCTTCATCCTGCTCCCCTCTTTCGCGAGTCTGTCTGCTTCTTCGTTCCCTTGTATGTTACATGTGCTGGCACCCACTGTAAGGTCACCTGTTTTTTCCTGTTTACCAGCCAGACCAGTAGTCTTTTACACTCTTAACGTCTCACTGTCTCTCATGTCCTTACTCACAATGGCCTGTATGGCTGCTTTGGAGTCTGTGAGAATGACTGCTTTTGGTATTTGCTGTTCCTTTATTTTAGTAAGTGCTACTTTGATTGCCTTGATTCTCCGTCATCACTGCTTCTATTACGTTTTCCTGCTGGCAATGCTTGCTGGAATGCATTGCAGTATACCCCAGGCCCCTGCTTTCCTTCCCCTGGGTAGCAGACCCGTCTGTATATACAATACCCATTCTGGGGTGGGGTAGTGCTTCGCTATGAGCAACTGTCAGACATTGAAGTTCATCCTCAGTATAATCCGCCTTTTCTTCTCAATTCCTTCCATGTTAGCTCATGTTGGACTTCTAGTACAGCGACCCTCATATCAGGTTGTGAAAGCTCCATTCGATCTCGTAAATCCACCTTACCCAAAATTTGCTTCTTTAGTTGCTTTGCTGCTGTGATAAATGTAGTTTGTGTCTTCAGCCTCTCTACCGGCTCTCTGTCCCATTCCTCTTCGTCAAGTCTCAGAAGTTTCTCATGTAGGCATATCGCTGCTTTGCTTCTCCTAGCACTTAATGGTGGGACAGTCACCAGCATTTCCATTGCAACAACAGGGGTAGACTTTGTAGCACCTGTAGCTATGCGTAGGGCCTGGTTTTGTACCCTATCTAACTTGACGACGTGACTGTTAGGTGCTGTGATGAGAACTGCATTACCATATTCCAGCACTGGCCGTACATATGTCTTGTACGTTGTTGCTAGTTACATCGGTCGATGCTCCCCAATCCACTCCTGCCACTCATTTAGTTTGCTAGTGCATTTTACGGCCTTTGTCGTGGTACTGCTTTCGTTCTGTTCGGACAATATTTTACTCGGAATTAATCTTAGCAGATAGTTTATGATAATACTCATTTTGCCTTGAGAAATATTATGTGGGAAATTGGAATTACTGTCCAAGAGCATAGTATTTTCAGGGAAATTGCCACATTAACGGTCCGTGCATCTTATTCATGCCAGTATTATTATCGATGGATGACCCATTGGTACGATTTGCATAAAAGTGCGAGTAAAATTCAGACGAGATTGTTTCGGGGTCCGGATCGATGCATTCTGATCGCTATTCCGTGGGAGCGATTTGTCATCATTGTCCGGTAAATTACTGATCGACTTGGCAATTTTCGACGCCTTGATCGGTGCTACTTTGTTCGAGGGGGGGGGGGGTAAACAAGGGGTGGTTGGTAGACGTATCCCAAGTACAGTAGACAGATAGGGGGGGGGGGTCTGATTGAGACTCGTTGCTCCCTCTGGAACAGAAACGGAGGGTGGTTGGTAGACGTATCCAAGTACAGTAGACAGATAGGGGGGTGGGGGGGGGCATATACATTCATACATTAGGTACATAGATAGATTTGACATATTGATAGGCCTTGGCCTATAGATTTAAGATGTCAGTTACATTTTTTCTATCTATTATAAAATGCATAGGCCTATAGTAGGGACGAAGTTGGTACGGGTACGTGTTTCACTACCCGTTTACCCGTCAAACCCAGTTCCTGAATTGAGGTGTCACATTGTAGGCGGAAGGCTAATGTAAACATGTGCTTTCTCATATCTTTTGTGCTTGGCGGCGGTTTTCTTTTGAATTAGAATGTCCTTTATTCATGCCGCCGACTTGTGACAGTGTGCTTAGTATGCCCCCACCACCCCCCCACCCCTTCCTGCCTAACACTGGTGCGATCTTCAGAGATTATTCCGCGTAAATAATTACCACACCATCACTTATGTTTTGAATCTGCTAGAAGTCAAAACTTAAACGCTATCGCCCATGGTGATAAACCTTTCTTTATCTTGTTTACTTTACTCTCATTCGGGCTCCAGTCTCCCCCCCCCCCCTTCTATGCCCGCGCCAACGCATCCATCGTGAGTCGTGACCTTGACTTGACTGTGACAAGATATAAAGCAGATGCAACGAACAGTGAGTGTTTATCTTAATGGCCCGCTGCTGTTCCTCTTTCGTGATTATGAAATTCTACTTCATTGGCTTGTCATTGTTTATAGAACAGCATTACATCCGAGATACTACGATAATTTATGAGCGCATTTCTTCACAGTTCACTAGACACCCCTCACGATTTTTTTGTGTTACTACCCGGGTAACCCGCGGGTAATGTGGACGGGTACCTGGGTCGTAAAAAAGTCGGGTTTCGTCATCCCTAGCCTATAGTATGATTCGCACAATTATTGCAATGTAAACTATCCTAATAGAACATGTTAGGGCCTAAAACATAAGAGATACAGCATTGTACAGCAAATTAAAATGATGTAATAAAATTAATCATGTTACTTTTACGTGTAGCGGAACCAAGCGTGCTACTTTATTTACGAAGCATATTGTAGCAGTAGCATGCTGCAATTTTTGTAGCGTTAGCGTGATATTTGCGCTACTTTTTACGTTCCGGCCTTAGCAGTCCCAGCACCACATAAAGTCAAAACTCGGCAATGCAACCTAACTTGTAACACTCGCCGCGGCGCTGCGAATGTTCTGAGTCTCCGAGTTTCATGTCATATGCTTGCCGTGTAGGCCCGTAATTAGGGATGAACATCGATACTTTTTTCATTATCGATTATCGAAATGGTAAATGTCATTATCGAATTGATATTCATAAAATGATAACCAATAAAAAAATTCAAGCCCGTTCCGAAATGCATAGAATCTCAAATGTGGTAAATGAAATTCAAAACAATACAATCTCATGCCACTCGCTGCCTCGTCCTATCTGTGTTATCTTTGGTTTTTAATCCCACTGTCGGCTAGGTTTGCTCCCAAACATAAATCTGTAGTAAGACACCTTGTGACACCGCTCAATAATTAGGCCTACGCCAATCGTCTGTAGAATTTGCCCAATGAAATGAAGTTATATCCCCCCCCCCCTCCCTTGGGACATTCCGGGCTATTAATAGCTTGCTTTTCTCCAGTAGGCTTACTCTGGTCCTTGTTAGCATTGTTTTTGCATGCAATGGAGACAAAATCATCTCGACACGACGTTCAAAGGGCTAATAAAAACTAAGTAATTTAAGAGCTCCACACACACACATGTTAGTAGCGCAAAGTAGCAAAGCTACTTTTTTGGGGCATGTCGGCCCCTAGCATGCTATTTTTTAAAGTAGCGTCTCCAAGACTGAGTCAATAATGTACGCTATATAAAAATACCATATTTGATAACATATTCAAATGTGTATTAAAATATGAAGTGAAATGAATTAGGCCTAAAATTAATAAAATATAATATTAATAAGGAATAAAGAGAAAAAGATAATAAACACAATCATCTCTCTTTTCAGATCGAAGAATGGAATAAATATGAAGAAACACCTTCAAAACGGAAGTTGCATTTCATCCTCAGAAGTATCAATCGTTGCGAGAAGTTCCTGCTTATCCTCGTTACATCAAGGAGCGCTTCTACGTTGCCTCGACCTGTATCTCTGCCCTAGAGCAAGGAAATTAAGGGTATGTATCTTCTTTCTTCTTTTCATATGCCCGCATTTTTTAATTAATGGGCCATCATGCATTTTCTGGTTTTCCAGCAGAGACAGGCTTCTTTTCCTCATAGTTCATGCCAAGTGGAAGGGCATCAATTTAGTCTTTCTTCGCAATCATAATTGCTTGCATTTTTCCTGCTGTACAGGAGTGTTCTAAGTCTAACCTTTTTCAATACACACCAGCCCCCGCCATGCCCTCCGCAGGTGAGGCAGACCCATCAATGTATACATGCAACCATTCCTCTTCCGTATATTGCTTACGAATGTATTCAGTTAGGGCTGTACGAGTACTCGATTTCTCAAGCTTTTTCGAGCTTCATTTTCGAGCTCGAGCTCGCGCCGAGCCGAGCTTGGGTTTTTAGCTCAATTTATTCGAGCCAAGCGAACTTGGCTTTAGGCTTGGTTTATTTGTCCCGAGCCTACAAAAACACACAGTTTGCTCATTTTTTTCAACACAACAGACAGTTAATATATCCGTATGCTTATATTAATTATAACACATTATATATTGCATTTTAATTTATTTTGCAGCTAACAATTGAGCCTGAAGATTTAGTACCACAATTGCCAAGTCCCAAAGACTTACAACCATTCCCAACTGTACAGTCAATCATCTACAAGGGTCATACAGACATGATTCGCTCGATCACAGTCGAACCTCGGGGTCAGTACTTGATATCCGGATCAGACGACATGACTATTAAAGGTATGTAAGCCTACCAGCGTGAACTACGCGTGGCAACAGCTGTGTAACCTGAACTATTGTTGTTGTAGTGTGGGAGATCTGCACCGGACGCTGTGTGCGGACGATCCCCGTGGGAGGGGTGGTGCGCTCTGTCAGCTGGTGTCCCAACCAGGCGCTGTCTCTGGTGGCCGTCGCAGCCGATAAGAAGGTTCTGCTCATCAACCCGGGCGTCGGCGATCACCTAATCTCCACCAAGACTGACTCGCTGCTGGAAGAAGCTCCAGAGCAGGACGTTTTAAGTAAGGTTTCCTCTAACTTGGGGAGATTTGCTTAAAAAAATTATCTTTGGGGTTGCACCATTGCTGGTATACCAGTATACAGTACTATATTTAATTGGTCAAATAAAGTAAATAAATAGGTTGCTTTGGTCTAACACAGAAGAGATTTAATACAAAATTAATATTTATTTAAATGTGGGCCTACTCTTTTGGGCCGGCTTTCCCAGTGATTTCCAGCTACCTATGTTTGTATGTACCTTTTGGGTGCAGCCAATTTTTCAATAGGGCCTACTATAACATTTTTTAACTCTTAAAAATAAAAATCATAGGGCTAGTTGGCCTGTAAACTTGTATGACCATTACCGATATAGAGTATGGGGAAAAACTGGGGAAATATGCATAAATAATTTAGTAGCCACTTAGATACCTACTCTTAGATGTCAAATTAAAAAAAAAAAAATCCTTAGATATCCTTAAATGAAATACTCAAATCCTTAAAAATCCTTTTTATACCTAAATGTACCAATTTCAATATGATATATATCAAATATCAATATACCTACGTATTTCAAAATGTAATTGTTGTAAATTTTTTTAAAAATCAAAAGAGTAGGCCTATTTTTAATGATTTGAGACCAATAGGGTTGATAAGGTCTCACCATAAATGCATTTTTAACGATTTTTACTAGGGTGTGCGAGTACTCGAAATGTCGAGTTTTTTTTAGTTTGTTTTTATACTCGACATCGAGTCGAGTTTGGTTTTAGGCTCAAAGTTTTCGAGTCGAGTTTTAAACACATGAAATCCTATGAAAACTGAAAAGAACCATCATCACAGTAGGGCTAGGCCTACGTACAGAGTCCTTGGCGTAGGCTTATAACAACCTAGGCCTACTACGTGTGTACTGTGACGGCAAAAAGTAGGCCTTGGCCCTAAAGACTGTGTGCTTTCAAAATTATTCGATAAACAACAAAGGAGACTTGGATGCGGGAACCAGGAATACTAGGCTTAGGCCTACACGGCATCGAAAACAAACATCCTATCCTTTATTGGTTTCGTTGCGTCTATATCACTAATATTTCAGATCAACTATCGAGAAGAAAGAATGACGGTGAATATTCCATTAATGCACTTTTTACGTATCGTTAAAAAATATAAAAAATCGTTGTTTGCGTAGTTTGACATGTTTTATGTTTCTTCCTTCAATCTTCCATCTTTGCTTTGATGCTAAGCTTGAAGGCTCGTTTACAATCACTTAGCAACACATTAAAACATAACGTAACGTACGGTAAAATTAATGTAGTGTTTACATCACATAACAAAACAACAATGGTAGACACTCGGAAACGGGCTGTGATTGGCTAAATTGAGAATAAATAACGTAATGTACGGTAAAGTTGAGATTGGGTCAACTTCTTCTTATGTTACGTGCGTTACGTTTCTTGTTATGTGATTGTAAACTACACCACTGTTTCCAATGGTTTCAACTTTCTTACGTTATATTAGGTAGGCTCGTTTACAATCACTTAGTAATATGTTAATTAAAACATAACGTAAGAAAGTTGAATCCATTGGAAACAGTGGTGTTGTTTGCAATCACATAACAGGCAACGTAACGCACGTAATGCACCGGTAAGAAGAAGTTGACCCAATCTCAACTTTACCGTACGTAACGTTATTTATTCTTAATTTAGCCAATCACAGACCATTTTCGAGTGTCTACCATTGTTGTGTTGTTATGTGATTGTAAACACCACATTAATTTTATTGTACGTTACGTTATGTTTTAACGTGTTGCTAAGTGATTGTAAACGAGCCTTCAATGTCAAACTCGCCGAGCGACACTATTGGACGAGAACGAAAAGAACCAGAGAAAACGTGTGGCGCGCTCCATCGGCCATCGCTAGAACTAGAGTCGATAAAGAAGGTTAGGGAAACTTCTTTAGAACTCTGCTGGAACTAGTTCCAATCAAGGGCACGGAAATAGCGGAATATTCAAATGTGCTGAAATAGCATTGGAGATGCCTAGACCGCAAATATTATGGTGTGAGTGCAAATTTGGAGGATTTTTTTTCGGATTAAAACATCGCAGAAGTATTGTAATGGGGCCAGGAACTATAGCTGATAACATACTGTATAATTTTAATTTATTGAAATTGACCAGCACAAAGGGCAGGAAGTCTCAATAGCCTAATACAAGTACAATAATGTATTTTTTATATGTTTACAACAGAAAAATCGTTTGTGTCCAAGTGGGCCTACTAAATAAAAAAATTAATTTTGAAATGAATACTCGACTCGACTCGACTCAAATTCAAAATGTGCTACTGCATACCCCTAATTTTTACGATTTCACAATCGCGTTTTATGACCCAGCATCTCCACCATGATCCAGCCAGGATTAATAGCTTCCCGGCACCTCCACCAAAATTACGAAATTTTGCATTTCTTGTGTAAATTTTGATATTTATTATTTATGTATTGCAAATATTCCCACTTATCTATATCACATTGAAATAGATTTTTTGGCCAGCCTAGTTGAAAACAGCACATTTTTTTTAAATCCGTAAATTGGAATAAAAATCTGTTGATCCATTTTGCACTCTCAAAGTCCGTTAAAACGGATAAAATCCGTATAAACGGCAACCCTGCCTTAGAGCCTTTTCTATGGTCATGATAATTCTTTGTTAAGTGTTTTGAGTGTAAAAAAAGCACCCATAAACAACTACGTGGTTCTTCAAGTTACAAAACAGTAGTAATACGTACTACAATGTTTGCTATTTTACTTTTAAGGTAGCGAACGTGTAAAAACAGCAGTGTCATGGGAACAAGCAACTGGAGAAAATTGGGAGAAAGGCATCCGGGTTATTATCAATCACTTCAAGGAAGTCAAACAGGTCAGTATAATACTAGATGTTTTAATTCAAGTATTGTGAGGAAGACCCAAACATGTGAAATTACAGTTTTTCATTCATGTCTCTAGAATGCTGCAAAATCATTGAAAAGGTGATTTCTGATTAAAGACAGTAATTTGATTTTGTTAGAACTATATATTATTAATCATTACCGTATTGTGCCGAATACAGGCCGAACCTGAACACAAGCCGACCCCCTAACTTTTCTTCTTGAAATATGTATTAAAAAACATTTATGCAAAAGCATATGCAAATATTTGCTGGTAAGGGACTTTGAGGCTCTAAATAATGAAAAAAGTGTAGGCTTATTAAGCGAGCGAAGCGAGCATTTCCATATTTTGACTCTGCCGGAAAAAATAGTCACTGGTTTTGTTTTGTTTTTTTTGTTTTTTTTGTATGTCTCGCCATAACGTTCGAACGGACAATACTTCATTGGTTGGGTTGATGGAAAGGTTGACTTTGTTTTTGAATTTTTTTGGCAAAAGTTATTTTTAGCCCACTACTCAAGTTGCACAATGCTGTCAACCCCCCCCCCCCCCTCCCCGCCAACAACTATGTACCACTAGCTTCCAGCCAAGACTCTTGTTGCGGCTTTGTTTTGTTTGCGTTATGTGATAAGGTAACAAGACCTCAAAAGCACATTTTATCAGCAAAGCAGCTGGCGGCTGGAGTTACACTAGAATGTCCGGACCAAGGTCGAGACAGAGTCAGGGACAGAGAGAGAGAGAGAAAGAGAGAGAGAGAGCAAGGAAGAAGGAGCGCGAGCTAGCGCATAGGCGAAGGGGACGAGGAAGGATTAACCAGCTGCGCGCAACTCAACAGAAGTCAGAAATCCTACACTATGAGCGGCGTCCAGTCCAACTTCAAACAAACCGACAATATACGACACAGCAACCCACTTTCAAAAGAATCAACTCTGAAAATGGAGTCGACTCCAAAAAGTAGTCGGGTAGGAGTCGAGTACCAAATGTCATTCCTACCGGTATCCTTATTTATGAAACTAACATTGGAAGAAGTAACATACACCGGAATCGTTAATAGGATGGTGGGGTGGGGGGGGGGAGAGAGTTTGCATAACCAGTATGAGGTCTGGGGCACAGCCCAAGAAAGCCGTTAGTGCCCCTTCCTTTCCACTAAAAGCGAAAACAAATTGCAAATTTTCTACTTTTAAATGCCTGAAACACCTCTAAAATGGCTGTATAATATGACTGGTGGTAAGTGATTTATGATTTGATATGTTATCAAAATAATTGTGGATATTATGTAATTTTCAATTTATGGACTCAAACCAAATTGGAAAAGTTCTTGTTTTTCACCAGTTTTCAGTTTGTGTATATTTTTTTCACATTTTTGCACATGAGTTGCACTCTGCAACACGTAGTAGCACAATAGAGTAAAAAATAACGTAGAGCAATTTATTTATTTATTTATTTATTTATTTATTTATTTATTTATTACTTACAGGTATTCAAATTTTTGTATGGTGGCAAGGTTCAATATTATATTTAAAAAATACTAAAATATACAGTCTCATAAAATATTACAAATTTACAAATTTCCAGAGTTCTTTTAAAATGTATTATTAGACCATATTTCTGTACAGTGTTCTCAGGTAACAAATTCCATTCACATACTGTTCTATTAATAAATGAAAATTTTCCTATGTCTGTCTTAATAATGTCTCTTTTAATTTCCGATGATCCCCCCTACCCTTATAAATCTCCCTTTTAAGGAAACTATTGATTTCTCCCCAGCCTGTATAATTCCTTTATGCCTAATACAATTTACAGAGTCTGTCTCTTTTTCTCCTCAAATCCAAGGTATCCCATCCTAAATCATTTGTCAGCTTTCCCATACTTTCATATCTCCTAATCTGTTTAGTGTTTACAATTTAAATCCGTTTCTTCTGTCCACCACTTTTTTAATCCCTTAACCTTTCTGGCAGCTTTTCTCTGTATCTTTTCCAATTCCATTATTTCACATTCATAGTAAGGATCCCAAATTGCCCCTGCATATTATAAAGTTGGTCTCACAAGGGTTTTATAAGCTTGTACCTTTATTTTAAATGAAGCTCCTTTCATTATTCGTATTACAAAATTTAACATTCGTACTCCCTTCTTAATAACTGACTGCACTTGCTTCTCCCAATTTAAACCCTGCTCTAGAATCACGCCTAAATACTTATAGATTTTCTCCCTCTTTAACACGTCCTCCAAAAGCATATACATTGGATTTCTTACATTAAACTTTTTGCCTACTAAATGATGATTGTATCACCACCTTGAAAGTAAATGGGAAATACACGCTTGTCACAGGTCCATTAAATTTGGTCCTGATTGCAGTTGATAGAAAATGTTACTGCCCGTTAACTAGCACCATCTATGGGTATGAAGTAAATCTGGAATCTGGTTGAGTAATGCAAGAATATAAACAAATATTGAATGAATCTGAATTGGTCCATCTCTAGTAGTTGGCTAAACTAAATTAGTACATACAATAACTTTTCTCTGTAATGTTGTACAGGTAGCTTGGCATGGCCGTGGTGACTACTTTGCTACGGTGATGCCTACGGACAAAACCGTTCAGTATTGATCCACCAGCTGTCCAAGAGGCGATCTCAAGTACCATTCAATAAGTCCAAGGGCCTAATACAATGTGTAATGTTTTCATCCAGTGCGACCATTCTTCTTCGTTGCGGTGAGTAACACATTCATAGCTAGGTCTACAATAGCACTTTGGGTCCGTAAGTTCAGAATTGGTTCCCTCCTAGCAGAATTCAGATCAGAACTGTCTCTTGAAAATATTTCATAATCATAATATCATTCACATCCGAGCGTCACACTTGAGCATGTTTTGAAATTCACACCCCGAGTGACAAAGTTTCGTATGTAGGCCTAGTGATTGACATCTGAATAGCAGATTTCGTTATCGAGGAGTCAAACTTAGTGGCAAGTATTATGTTTATTACAAGATTTGCAAGAATAACCAAATCAAATTGTAAACTTGTTCAGTGTCTTCGACGTGATTGCTGGCCCTGGTTGTTGAGATAACAACTGGTCAGTGTGAGGGAGGAGATCTAGGTCTGGCTAACCCGCTGGTAGTGGGATTGAGGGGTGCACGTAATAAATTAATAATCCGTACAATCATTATAAATATTCGGAATAAATTAAATGAATATTCAGGAACAGGTACTGAGTTGTGAGCAGCCTACATTTTGGCACTAGTAGTAGACCTATTTCAAATTGTTGGACCATGAGTATAATGCGAGTGCTGTTTTTCGAACGCCGTTTTTGTATTTTTTTCTTTCTTTTAAGAAAACATGTGGCTCTGGTGAATACAGTACCTCCCACAGTTTTGTTTGATTTAACCTACATATTCTTATTAAATTGATAAAACATGCTTAGGCCTATATATTTTCACTTCTTAATGAATGTATTATTGTTATTACTTATTTTATTATTACTTTATTTCTGTCCCCCACTGAAAATCAGTTTTATAACTGAGTGGGTAGACTCTAAATACAATTTATTTATTATTTATTTATTTATTTATTGTTCCAGACTCAGCGGAATGTCAGAGTTTATGATCTAGCGAAGCAAGAGATGGTTAAGAAGTTATTGTCAAATTCAAAGTGGATTTCATCAATGGCAATACATCCAGGTAAGTCATACTCATATCATTGTTTATTTATGATGCATGAGATTATGTAGGCCCTACTCTACTACTTTTTTGAAAAATATCATTGGGTTAACTTAAAATCCAATAAATATGCAGTAGGATCCGCTTTGGAATGGTTTCCTATGTTATGTATACTATATGCACTAATTTAAATACAATGTGAAAACCATGTCCCTAAAAAACAAACATTTTAATGGGAAACGATTACCGTATTTCCCTTTGATTGCAAGCCTACCTTTTTTTGACACTTTTTTGCAGTTCAAAATGGCATCCCGGCTTGGAATCGATCGCAAACTTATGAGTATGTAAATGCTACACTTTTTTTGTTAGTTTGAACTTTTAATCAGGGGTGGGCTTGCGCTCGGCGTCGGCTTGTAATCGAGTAAATACGGTATTTGAACTGGCTTCCCTCATTGAAAATCTTGGAAGATGTTTAAATACTTTTATAATGTTCAAATTTAAAAATATTTCAAATAATTAAATTGAACTTAAAAAATATTTTGGTGTGAGATAGGATCCAACAGATTACCTTTGAAAAGTGATGGAGACTGCTGAATTTTGATAAATAGAGACATAAATAAATATACAAAACACAGAAAACACATGAGACGTTTTGACACGAGATCTTGAACACATGGAGGGGGGAAAAGCATCTTCTTTTTTTCCTGAGTGATCAAAGTCAAGCCCTTTGTGTCGAAAGTAGGGGTGTGCACTGTGCAGGTACCCAAAATTTTTCGGTCAGATATTTAGTGACCGACCCGAAAATCGGGTAGGCCCAACCTTTTTTGAATTCGGGGTATTTCAGGTAAATTTTTTTTAGGGATGGGGGGTAGGTGCCGGTCCAGAATTTACACGATTTTTAGTGAGGTGCCGGTCCAGAACATTGTGATTGTCATGAGGTAGGTGGTACAATAAACAGTCAATGCAACATCGTTTTCCCTGAAGTGAAGTGCTCCGCGGAAATAGACTGCCAAAATAAATAGGGTGTTGTTTTAAAATCAATATATTGATCGATAGGATTTGATTCCCAAAACGATCAATAATCGATTCAGTCTTCTCATACCTAACCAAAAAAAATAAATAAAAATTAGTCAAGACATAAATCGCTTTATTCCGTGAAAACTCCATGGTGAGATCTACAACACGCGTTAGGCGCAAAGTCCGAAGCGCAATGCATCGCCTCTGCCCTACTGCAGTGTAAGAAACTTGATGGCTTGCGTTTTTGCTTGGGCGGCCTCACTCGCCGCGCCTGCAGGCGCCGATTGCTCAACTCGCCTCATCACAACCAATATTGTAGTACGCCACTTCAAGGTCAACACAAGCATAAATCGAGATGCATTCCTCCCCACCCTACGCCAACTCGGTATTGCTTTACTTCATTCCTTTAATGCGAGAGAACTGCTAAGATAATATTATCATAGCGTTTTTTTTTTTTTTACTTTTTTTATTTATTTTTATTTATTTATTTAACGTCTATTCTTTTCATTTAAAAAAACTAATTGACAATGAAGTCAACTAAATAAATCTAATTACATAGATGCAGACACAACAATGAACTATAGTTAAGTAAATATTTGAAATAGTAATATCACAACAATGCTTTAAAATTTACTCAACAAATTTGATAAACAAATAAAAAGGATTTTAAATGCAATTTATGAATGAATCGAATATAAATAAAAAAAGGGGGTGGGGAATGAAAAGAAAAGAAAAGAAAATAAAAAAAAAAAGAAAAAAGGAAAGGAAAAAAAAAAAGAAAAAAAAAGAAAAAAGAAGAAGAAAAAAAAACATTAAAAAAGAAAAACGAAAAGAAAAAAACTGATTTTTTAGACGATCCCACTCAAACGAATATGAGGTTTGCCAAAATCGGGAAACAGCAAATCAGGGAGTAATCAATTTTTCGCGGAAGAAACCACCAAAACGCGAATCTTCATTCTTGTGTTCAAATCTTGATAACAATTTAGTGCAAAAGATCTTGACTCAATATATAATTAGTATATCAGATATATAATTATTTAAAATTGTTCAAGTCAAAAACTGATCACAGCACATGATACAGGACACCTAACCCCAAGTTGCAAGTTCCACCATTTGGGCGGCAACCAGACAATCTAGGCAGAAAAATATCAATTGAAATACATTGAATACATCAAAATCAAAGAAATAATGAAACAAACAAAGAGAACAGCAAAATCATAAATAGAACATATGAAGTTTAAATTAACATTACTAAACACAGAGACAATGCCCCACAAATAAATGGTAAAAATCAATTCTTCTTTGTTCTTCGATTCATTATCATTGCTTCAATTTTACTTTTAAATTGTACTATTCCTACCCTCAGTAAACTGACTTCTAATATCATAAGAAATTAAATTTCCCAAAAAGGGATACTCCTCTTTTACAAAAATGACTTTCTAATGTTCAGAAATTAATTTAGGAACTTTCAAGATTTATTAGAATAAAAATTTCTATCACGATCAACAAATTGAAAAATATTGGGTAAAATACCTGAATACATACTACCTTTCAATATTTTGGTATGTATTTACCAGTACGCTATATTCATTCTTTCCTCAATCGTGAAGCAATCAGATTGAAAATCCTGGCTCATAGGAATTGAATCAAACAGATGGTCAATTCTCTTCTGAAGTACAACATATTCGGTAGAAGGTCTTACTGCCCAAACCACTAAACAATAATCAATAATAGAGTAAATATAAGAATTACAAGTAACCTAACATTCTCTCTGTTAAAAACCTCTTCATTCTACTTATAATTCCTATTGCTGATGATACTTTATTACATACATATTCATAATGTTTCTTAAAATTTAAATTTACAATCTAAGAAAACTCCAAGATATTTAAATTCATATACTCTAGAAATTTGCTTACCATTACAATTCAACGTCAAATGAATATCATTCATGCTTCTATCATTAGCCTTATGAAAAATCATTTAAAAATTTTTTTTACTATAATTAATATCAAGTTCCCGAGTTTTAAAAACCCAAACATCCATCCTCTTTAAAAAATTCTTGAAGACGTTCTTACGATCTCTTCAAACATCCACACCTTCTAAATAAAAGACCAAGTTATCAGCATATAAAATATAATTGATTCCTCCCATTATAGTAGGTAATCATCTATGTAAAGAATAAATAAAAGGGGTCCTAATATGGATCCTTGTGGTACTCCATAAAATGTATTGAATACTTTTGAGCTATATTTTGCAAGATTGATAAACATTTTTCTTTTTAAAAAGTAATCTGCCAATATTGATAACCAATAAGGACTTTGTTATACCTGGGTTTTTTGTTTTATTAAAAGAGGTAAAAAAGGTACTGAATCCAAAAGCTTTCCTAAGATCAACAAAAACAGCTCCAACCTTACCATTCCGCTTTTTCAATCCCTTTATAGATAAAATCTGTAAATGCTAGAAGGGCACTTTGCGTTGATCTACCTTTCCTAAAACCATGTTGGTTTTCACTTAAACCTTCAGATGCACCACTTCATGTAATAACTCATGTGCAAAATATTTTCAGAATTTTCCCTACAATTGGAAGAGTTTTATATAGGTCGATAAGAATTCCTATCACTCTTTTTACCCTTTACCCTTATAAATAGTGTTTTCCTTGCCAATTTTAGCTGTGTTGGGAAATCACCTACAAGAAAGAAATGGGAAATTGATACGCCATTAATCCGACTATTGATGCGCATTTCTTGAATACTATGCATGGAATCTCTTGAAGTGTTGTCGAGCTTTTAATTTTAAGGCGTTTAATTGCTGAAAAAGACTTCTTCATTAGTTACCTTTACATGCGGGAGATTATCTGCTTCTTTTCTATTTAAATCTTCAAACTTACCAATTTCACTGGAAAAATCTACATCGTTCACAACAAAACTTTTCTGTAACAAACAGCAAAAGTCAGGATTAGACGTGTAGGATACCCCATTCTCTGTCAATGAGGCTATGCTACACTCTTTTTTCACTTTGTTACCTGTCAACTTATTAAAACTGACTGAACTGCCGTTTAGTTTGCAAATGATAAAATGTCTGTGCAAAAAATAAAATTTAGTTGAGGTTTTTTGCTGTCAGCTTATGTAGGGAAACCACCACCAAAACTTACCAAATGATCAATTTTGAAAGTCATAGGCCTACAACCAAAAACTCTCATTTTTCTGTATAATTTATTTATTTTACAAATCTTTGCAAAAAATGAAGATAACTTTGAGTAAGTACCCGACCCAAAATTACCCGATACCCGTGGGTATTTTAGTACCGGTACCTGATACCGTACCCGTCCCAAAATTAAATAAATAAATAAATCCTATTTAGAGTCTACCCACTCAGTTACATAACTGATTTTCATGGGAGACAGTAAACCCAAAACGACGAGCCAACCTGTAGGCCCCCCACGCAATCGACGAGTGAGCAATCCAATAACTAACCAAAGATCAATATTTTTTAATAGGAAATATAGCAATCAGTGGTATGGACAGTGCGAACACCCGCGGATCAACGCCAGAATCGCAAGGCCGTTCAGAACAACTTTATATATTTATTATGTGCCTCATTGCTAGTATGATTCAAAAGTCACCATTTACAAATATCTAAGACAAGAACTGATGGACTTAAGTCCAAATCAGAAGTTAAAAATCTACTGACTTTAGCGGGAATCGAACCCTGGACCTTCATTTGGAAGCAGGTAGGTAACCACAAGACCAACGTGCTACCCGCACAGCGCACACCCCTTGTCAAACATCTTGTGTTTTTTCTGAGTTTATATTGTAATATTTATGTCTCTATTTATCAAGAAATTCAGCAGCCACCATCTTTCTTCATCTTTCATCTTTTTTAAGGTAAGCTGTTGGATCCTATCTCACACCAATAGGTATTCCAGCCGATTGGCTTTCTATCAACACTACCTGAACTTAAATTTATAGTGTTTGGGCACAAATTTTTTAAGTGTTTTGTTTATTTTCCTTTATGTAGGTCGTTTAAATAGCTGTATGATATGGTAATTGACTGTCAACTAATCAATCAAACAATCTCATCTTAATAATTCTGTGTATCATAAGAAGATTACTTAATTAAGTTAATTTTACATGGAACAAAATCAAAACAAGACAGTAGAACCAAATATACTTTCCTGTATATAGTAGGCCTAGTGTTACTTCTACAAAGTTTGTTTTGTTAGAAACCGAAAGTATTTTCAAAATCTGGGGCAATGGGCTAGCCTATAGGCCTTACATTTTTCTTCAAAATGACTCAAATGAATTTTCAGAACTCTTTAATATAGGCCTAGGCATAGACAACTTGAATTTAACAAAAAAAACTGTTTCAAAAGACAAACCTTTTCAAAATTTTTTAATTGTGTAGTAAGACCTCCTTCCATCTTGTTATGTCCTGTAGGTGGAGAAAACATCCTCGTCGGCACCTATGACCGAAAGATGTTATGGTTTGACTTGGACCTGTCAACCCAACCATACCAGTCATTGCGCCTGCATGGCTCTGCAGTACGGGGCGTGGCTTATCATAAACGCTACCCCTGTTTGCCTCGGGATCTGATGACAGAAACCTTATCATCTCCCAGGGCATGGTCTATAAGTAAGTAGGATTTTACACTTAGGAGTGGGATGTTGATGAAAGATGAAACTTAGGTATTTATGACCTAGAATATTGAACAAAGGCTTACAGTGTAAAGTGCTGCTCCCAATTGGCATAGCATAAGTATAGCACAACACAGGCGCAACATTAGGAAAAAGGCGTGTGCAATTATTGTTATAACGGAAGCGTGGCATAAAGGAACTACAAGGCTGTGCAAAGTTTTCGAAGGCTCATGATCAGCTGCCTGCACGCTGACTTTGCGCGAGCTTTTTATTGATGACAGAACCAAGCAAAGGCCTCCAAGAAGAAAGAGTATAGGGCCTAGCCCCTACTCATATAGGGGGCTAAGCCTAAACACCCCTAGGCCTTTTAGTTTCACTGTGGATTTTAAATGGGGCCTAGTCTCGTAGTGGCTTCAATGTTAAAAAGTAGGGGTGTGCGAGTACCCAAAATTTCGAGTCGAGTCGGGTATTTGGGTTTCGACTCGAACTCTTTTAAGTATTTTGGGATTCAATTTTTTTTTTTAATGATTTTGGTGGAGGTGCCGGGTCGCAGCCCGCGGGCGAGTGTATCGTTATCCATTTTTGGCACTACCTTACCAACTTTGATTAGTCATAATAGTAACCTCAGTCTTTTGATATAAATTTGTATTCTTCTTGGAAGTTTTGCCCTTTTTTGGCACAAATAATAAAAATATGCCCACTATAAATGTTTGGTATCAACTTTTGCGGAAGGTACTGTGTACGCCTACTTAAAGACTCGGACTCAGACTCAAAATTGGACTCGAAATCGAGTAATGTTTAGGACTCGGACTCGGACTCGACTCGAATAAAAAATCAGGACTCGCCCCAATCCCTTTTTATAAGTGTGTTTTTGATAGAAGTCTTACTTTTTGTACATTGCCTTACTTTGTGCCTACTTGTCCTTAAAATTTAACCCATCTCTTGAGAGCGCTTCCGCGCCTACACTAGGGCTTACGTGAATTGGGTGTTCAAGAAGCCAGGTGCACTTGTTTATATTTCTTATCTACACTTACATTGCACTGGCTCATGCTATGCCAATTGTGCGCAGCACTTTAGGCTTCGGGTATAGTAATGCCCAAGTTGTAAAGTGGATTCCTTGAAATTGTGGGCTGGCCCGGGGTAGAGATGCGAATTTAAAAAAAAACGGCGGCCCGGACCGGCCCGAGGCCCGACCCGAAACGGTCCGGCCGACTATTAAAAAAATACTGCGGCCCAGCCCGAAAGCCCGGCCGGCCCGAAAAATTGGCCCGAAAGTCTGGATTTTTAGACTCGTCAAAGCAAATAGGCCGCCTTTGCCAACAGTATGATAGTATTTCTTAGTTCTGCGATTATATACCGTTATACCTAGATCTGGGTGGGCATTGGACAGGTAGACCTAAAGCAAATTGCCCATATGGCATGTTTATGAATTGTGCGTGTATATTTATCGATATGAGTGATGCCCCCCAATAAGGGACGCAGATGTAGTTGTAGGCCTACATATTTATGTGAGAGCACGTTCTATTTTGTTTTATTAGGGACTAGAGACCAGGCGAGTGAGTATACTGTTATTTCAAATCATATTGAACGGGGAAAAGCAAAATGCCGAGTGACATGTTCACAAATTATTAATATTTATGACTTAAGTCTATGAGTATTGAGCTTGTATTGACATCGATGGGATCACGGGAGAAATGCCGCCACGCCAGGCGACAATTTAAGGGCGCAGATGTGAGTTGTAAAAAAACAGCCTGTCCTTCAAGTCTGTCCATCTTCTTGTTGGAGCACGTTCGATATTGTGTTCGGGAGTATTTGTATCGCAAATCATGTTGTGGGGTGTGGTGACGCCCACTCCAAACCCTTCTGTCCACCTCGACGTCGAAGCTCATTATAGTCTAAGCAAGAGGTTGGATTCTGGGAGATGAAACTTTAATTATAATATAAATAATAAGACTGTGAAAACGCATTGTTTTTGTCTGTCTGTCTGCTGTATCTTTCTTTCTTTCTTTTTTTTTCTTTTCTTTCTTACTTTTTTTCCTTTCTTTCTTTAGCTTTTATCCTATTCATTTAAAAAAGATTTACAAATCAACTTCTCAATGCTTCGGCTCAGCCCGAAGCCCGAAACCGAAACATCCCGAGCCGGAGCCGAAGCATTGAGAAGTCGGGCCGGGCCGGGCCAAAACACCAATCTCTATTTCCTAAGTTAATATGGTGCCCGGCCCGAAAGCCCGAAATGGCCGAAAGCCCGGCCCGGCCCGGCCGGGCCCGGGCCAAAATTCCCATCTCTACCAGGGGCCCAGTTTTTAAAACCTACGTTTGCAGTCACCTATGAAAACGAGTGTCTTGGGCGTGTCACGGGACTACCAAAACATACATTTTGGCCGAATGCAAGTTTTTAAAATTTCAATTTACAACATATGGTTCGAAACATACATTTCATACCAATGTTAAACCACAAACTCTTCGGCAAACGTACGTTGTAATTATAAAACTTGCATTCGGCTTGAAACGTCGTTTTGGTAGTCACGTGACCCTCTGAAGTCACTCTAGGCGTAATAATACGCAATTCTGATTACAGTAAAAATCTCTCTTATCCGATCCCTCTTATCCGATGTTCCCGTGTTAACCGGAGCCGCCAAAAAAAAAAAAAAAAAAAAAAAAAAAATTAAAGTTTTAAATACGTAAATAAAACATAGAAATAAATTTTCAGACGCCGCGCCGCACTTTTTAAATGTACTCGCATACATTTGTAGCATGCCTTACGAGTGAGTGCAAAGAAGATAGATCGGCGATATTCTCGACTTTCGAGCAGTGTGCATCAGTGTACTGAGCGTATAGAGTTCAGTGGTCAGTGTGCGTCGGGCGCATCGCCGGTTAAGCGTCAGTGCCACCCACTGAGCATATAGAGGTCAGTGTGCGTCGCGCGCCTGCGCGTGCGCATACGATCCAGCCATCTCCACAAACAGCTGTTCAAAGATGGTCGTTGTGGAACTAGATGCAATCATGTTTCAACCAAGGAGGTATGAATAATGTAAGGAGGCAGCATGCGCTATCTGTGGCTGTACAAATGAACGTGGCCGATTGAACGTCTCTGATCGAGTTTTTTCGCAGTATTTGCTGCTTCTCGTTGGTGCTGACCAATATGGCGGCTACTAAAACATAGAGTTTTTCGCAGTATTTACTTCTTCTCGTGGTGCTGACCAATATGGCGACTACTATAGCGGCACTGAAACAGCTGGTATTATACTTGAAACATTGATAAAACTCTTGTATCAATATGAGAATGAATAATAAAGAGTTAAAATTTAATTTTTGTTGATGTGCTGCGTTTTTGTTTGTTTTGGAATGTTCATAGCTTTGACAATGAGCTCTAATAATACCGACGACCTTGCTTTGGGTTCGAGGCTTTCGCGCACCACCATTGTCGTTCAAAGTGGCTATGGTTTTGACGGCGACATGCTGTCTCCTTACATTATTCATACCTCTTGGTTTCAACCGATTCACGAAATTCGTAATCACGACGCATTGAATTGTTATTCCTGGGCTTATCTTATTTCTTCCCAGACTTATCTTGCGTCGTGAGCTTCAGCGCGGGCATAGTAGTGAGAGGTTTTCCCACATGAGAAAGAGAGCTAGGCCTAGGCCTATGTTTGCATTGTAGGCCTAGGCCTACTGCGTCGAGTTTAGGCCTAGGCCTAGCCTAGGCCTAGGTCTAGGCCTAGACATACGTTTTTATTACGACATGTAGGCCTAATTGTGTACGTGTGTTCGTGAGCTTGAATTACAAGCTATTAAATCATTTAGTATACCCTGTATGAAGTGTATCGTGTGTATTTTATGTTCCTTTATCCATTACATGTGTCATAGCCTATATCATTTTACCACATCAGGCTATGCTACGAGAGCAAATAAAAAATTGATCCCGCCACCCGAGTTTTTCGCAAATCCGGGTCCCCCCGGTCTCCCCAACCGGATAAGAGAGATTTTACTGATTTGAGGGCTGTTTTAAATTCACAAAGCTTAAATCAACACACATTTCCCACAAATACTTTTGATTTAAAAACTCACTTTTTAATTAGTCACCTAAATGAGAGGAATAGGTTACATTTTGACGGGGGTTGTGGCTGCAAACGCTTTTTTTTAACTTGACCATCTGACTTTTAATATTAGTTTTGGAAAAGGGTTGACGGGGTTGGGGAAAAGCAAAGAGAACATAAATCCCAGCCTAAAGGGGTTTGGGGGAAACAAAATTTTTCACCTGCTATGACAACTGCAGCTATTAAAGTTGTTACCCTTTAAACCACGACGCGTTTGCCCTTTTGGGGGCTCATCAGGCAGATGGGGGCCCCTAAAAAATGACTAATACATGCAAACAAAAACCCCAAAAAACCAAACCCGTGGAGGGCCCCGCAAGAAGCAAATTTTCAGGATGTTTTCATCATCCCGAAGGTTTTTTCAAACCCATTTATGAGCCACACTTTCAGCACAAACCCTAAGGGGGCTTCCCTCCCAACTCTATCTCGGGAGACAAAAAAATCCAGACTCACCCTGGATTCGAACCAGGACCCCTTGGGAACAAGAAAAAGCTGCCCCCTTCTGCTGCTTGGGCCCGGGTGCCTTTCATTTATAAAAGGGTTAGAGATAGGAAAGGTGAAAAGTCACAATTAAATTTTTTTTACCTCTTCCACAAATAAATTGAATAAAATTAAAATTAAATAATTTTTTTTTAACAGATGAAACAGAAAGACAGTAGGCCTATGGTTTTTAAATACCAAAATATTTGGGCCCAAAAGTGGTTTCAGCTGGGGCCAAACCCCATAGAAAATTTTAAAATTTTCTCTATTTCCAGGTAGAAAAAAAATTACATTTTTTGGGTGGGGGAAAGCTGGTCTAGAAAGTAGGCCTACATCTTTTTTGGGTTTCCCTTTCCCAAATTTTAAATTTAGTTGGTTTTTTTTAATGAAAATTTTTTCGAAGTTTGAAGTTCAATAGACAACCCTTCTGAAACTAGGTGGAACTTATTTAACAGGAAAAAAAAAGACTGATATTTTAACGAAAAAAACAAGGCCCCTAATGTTTGTTGTAATGATGTTGGCTGTACAAAAACCAGCCTGTTTTAAATAATGCCAGGCGCGTAGGAAGGGGGGGAAAGGGGGGGAATTGCCTCCCCTTTTCACGCGACCCCCCCCCCCCCCCACTTCCGTAGTTTAAATGCACATTCACTTTTTCAATTTGACAGACCGGTAAAAAAAAAAAATAATTTGCCTGTAGCTTCGTCATTTCATTACATAAAAATAAAAAATTAGGTTGAAAATTTACTAAAATGGGCCCCTTCATGTTCATTTTTTAATTTTTAGACGCAGATTGTTATAAAAAAACCGTTTACGAGTCGGAGTGCAGTTAAAAAACTGCAAAAAAACTGGAGTTTTGGGTGAAATTTTTTTCTACCTTCGGCAAAACGGACTCCGGCGGCTGGGGTTTCGCCCCGGGCCCCAGCTGCCCCCCTCAAACCCTACTGATGGTTTTGAACCCCCCATTTTTTCAAAACTTTCCCACACCCTGAATAATGCTAATTAATGTGACCTATGATGTTTGTTTACAGCACTTGCTGCAAACCCCTGATCGTACCGTTAAAGCTTGAGTAACCATGATACAGCAACGATTTTTGGGACTTCATGTGGTGTTTCCCCCACACAGCCCTGGGTGTTTTCCAGCGGGGGGACGCCACGGCCGCCTTAACTTATGTGTGTTTAGGAATGCAGTAAATATTATTTTTTTTCATGTAATAGGGGGCAATTGCTTATTTTTGTTATGAAATTAATTGCAGATATACACGTTAAAAATCATAACAATGTGTTATGGGTTTTTATTTCTTGATCCAAGCAAATTTTAAGCATATAAACCACCATTCAAATGCTACGAATTTTTGGTAAATTTTAAAGAATCCCAAATCTAAAAAAAAAAATAGACCTATGTACAGTTTTAATCTTCTAAATGAGTTGACAAATAATAGTCCGTATTGTCCCAAATATAGGCCGACCCGAATTAGGCCACCCCCCCTAACTTTGTCTTTAAAATTTTTTAAAAATATAAAAAAAAAATTTACGCATTTTTATTCCTGCGGCTATTTCCGCGGAGCTCATGCCGACGCGTTTTTCCCGCGCCTATTTACTGGACCCCCGTGATTAGTAGCGAATCTCTACGCGGACCTTTTTCTTATCGCCCAGTCACCGTTTTGCACACATTCACTCGTCAGTGGGCCCTGGAACTACATGGAATATGTTGCCCCCTCCGGCCTGCCGTATTTTTGGCGCGCCCCCAGACAGAAGCATTTTAAACTATACGTGTTGGCCAGTATAGCCCATGTTGTTTCACGTAGTATTTAGTTTTCATCCCTCGTAACCCTCTTTTTTTATATATTCTGTTTTTTAAAAACCTGACCTAGACAGGTCTTTCCGTTCCCTTTTGCTTTCGAACTGCCTAGCTTTTTGGGACTCAGTACGGCTGTCTTTTAGCAGGAATTGCATATTGTTGCCTCGAGTGCAACAAACCAACAATATTTTCATGGTCACTCAGTGACACTTTTTAACCACACACAGTTCACAGGCTTTACAAGTGATATTAATTGATTTTTCGTGTGAATTACGTATGTTTTTTTATCATCATTTGTACTTTCATCATAATCGACCCCCCTTCTATCACTCACTGGGCTAGCCTACATTTTTCACTTTCATCACTACTTCGACACTCGCTAAAACGGAAAGTTCCCCGTCCCACAACCTAGGTCTTGAACCCAAAAGGTAAGTCGATTGTGATTTTTTTTTCTTTATTTCCTCGTATTTATTGGCTCATCGTCTTGGTGCCAACATTTTGGTCCGTCCGAACCGGATGAAAACTTTGCTTTTTTTCATTGGGTTTTTCTTCTTTGTTTCTCATTGTATTGTATTTTATCCTAAAGTTTGTGCATTTTGGTCCACTCGTGCCGAAAAAATTTTCGTTTTTTTTCATTTACAGCCCACTTTCAAAACCTTTTAAAATATTTCTGCATTGTTGTTTGTCATAGCGTCTTCATCATGGGTCATACCGTCGGCGTTGCATGACTCACTAAAAACAAGTTTTCTAGTTTTTTGGTTCATTGTCGCAGGGCAGATTTGTTACTCTCCGGTGGTGTTTTTTACACGTGCTAGTTTTTTGTCCTGATACCCGGGTTCGATCTTACCATTTTGTTTCATTGTTTTTTTTTTTTTTTCAACACTCGCAATAGTCACTCCCTTTTTTCTTTATTGTGTTTAGTTTGGGTTTATCATGACCAAGCAGGAACGGCAACGTAGCTTGTTCTACTAAAGAGACGTAATTTGCCTCAGTGCAACGCTCATAGCCTTTTTTAAAAGGCTTCAAGACGGGGAAAGGTTCTCGTCCAGATCGGGGTTTGAAAAGCTTGCCATTTGGAAAAACTGACTTGAAGGGGTTCAGAGCGAAATATTAGTTGCTAATTCTCAGCTCGAGGGGTGTCAACCCTCTTCCTGTCGACGCAGTAAAGCCCGCTTTGAGAGCCTTCTTACTCGGCAGCATAAGATTGCCATAGTCGCGCGTATCCCAGATGCTATTTCCCTTTAATCCGCCATCTACTGTTGCGCTCAATTAATACGTACCCAAAATTCAAATTTCCAAAATTTGCAGGCGACATGACTCAGTGGCCAGACTTCTATGTTTGTTCAGCTCCCTTTTCCATGACAACGAGATTGAACAATGTAAACGCTTCCACTATTTGCGTTTTTCTTTGCGAGATGCTGCATTTGGTCAATTAAGGGGTTTCAAATTTCAAGCGCAATTATACTTGCCTACGAGCGCTATGTCGCGCTATCAGAACAAGGGTTTTTGGCCCCTATGTATATTCAACAGGTACTCGTTTCCTCCATTGAAATCAAACAGTTGCAAGTTACAGAAAATTTTGCAAGTTATCGTAATTCCGTGAACGCTTCAAGGCTTGAAGATTCCTGATTTAGGACTTTCTCCCTTTTGCATTTCTTTTTCAAATTTAGGCACAAACCCGGAAAAAAATTCGAGGGCCCGCATTCTGCGTTTTTCTACTCCGATTATCAGCACTTTTCACGTTCTTTGGAAGAATCTTCAAGGACGCTTGAGTTTTGCTGTCGGATCAACCGGGTTCGACCCCGTTTAAAGGGGCCCGTCTCGAGAAGAGTCAATCATTGCTCGTTGCAAAGCCCGCTCAAATGATCCAGTGAACAAAACCGCTTTGGCCGTCAAGCCGGCAAGTCAAGCCGCCATCACCCCCTTGCCCCTTATGCCCGATTCTCACACCCTTTTATAAGGTCAAAAAAGTTTTTTAAAAACAATCGGCCCCACAAGTACGCTACTCTCAGGCGATTACGCCGTTTCAATGCTTGGGACTTCCCTTCACAAACCCAAAGTCAATCCGAAGTTCATGCTGGGCGTGTCACGACTCAGCACACTCGTTGTTGCACCGATGAAAGCACCAAAAGCCGACTATAACCATCTTGATAACAGCTTACCCCCCTACAGGCACTCGCAGCTCGTATTTTTCCTGTCGTATGGGGCAACCCCCTCCACTCAGCCGTCGCCCCTTTGGGTACGTGAGAGCTTTAATTCGGGATGCTGGGGGGGAAAATCACCCTATTTTTGCCGTCATAGATTCTGGTCTCAAGTCCAGCATAACTCTTTTTCCGTTTAAGGTCTCGGATGAAGGTAGAAACCCGCCCTATTTTAAAGTTGGCATAGGGGAAACGGTTACAAGGTTCATGGGAATGTGCTCTTGACATGCTTCTAGGTTAAAACCAAACCATCTTCCGGTTTAGGCACTCGTTCTGTCTGCCCTTTCCGATGGGCCTTTCCCACTACCTCCGTCCCTACGAGGGTTCGAGCGCTATCGGGGCTTCCGTTGGCCGACGAAGGTTTCATCTTCCCGACAAGATCGACTTCCCGATAGGAGCGGATCTGTACGGATATTCTTAGTAGGACCAGTGATGAGTCATCGGAGGCCCAAACCCCCCCGCTTCAACACCCTGTTGGATGGGTGATCTTGGGTTTTGATTCCGGCATCAGGCTCGAGTTCCCGGCCCCAGCTCCCTTTTCGCATGTTCAGTCCATGTTGGATCGTTTTCTTCGCATGTTTTTGGGGAAAATGAGGAGGTTTCGCTCCTTCTCAGAAAATCCAGATGACAGCTGTGTGAAGACCGTTCGTGGCCTCACACATCGAGACGATTGGGGCCCTTTCTCTGTAGGGCTCCCCTTTTAAGCCTCACTGCGTGCCTCTTGGCTTCAAACGCAATGTTCCTTCTCAAGTTTCTCAGTTGGAACGTCGCCCTCAAGCGCGTTCCGAGCTGACGTTGCTTTTCACCCGTTCATGCGGGGGTACGCGGATCTTCACCATGCAGCTTGCTGTCGGTCATCGGGGTTACGTGATTCCACACCATTGCGTGCACAAAGGCTTCAAGTTCGTCAACGAAACTTGGTCGTGTTCAACCCTCGGCGGCGGCCCCGCATGGTGCTTCTCTTTAAACAGACGTTTTCGGGCCCAAACTTCAGCGAGATCTCCAAGTTCCTGATCAAATTCAGGCTTATCCCTCGCTATCTGGCTGACATCCCCAAAAGTCAGGCAGATTCGTATTCTACCAGCTGACGTTCCATCAGACATCTTCGGCGCCCGAATCCCGATCGGCTGTCTTGGAGTACAGTCAATACTGTCACCCACGGGGTTAGCTCCAAGCTTTTCTTTCTCAACGAGTTTTTTCACCACTGGTGCAAAACGGGGGGCCCCTTCCCCCTTTCCCTTTGCGTTCTTTTTTACACGTACCGAGACATGTTCATGTTATGTTCTTTTTTTATAGCCCTAGATTAAACATGGAAAAAATATTAAATTAGCTGCTTTTTTGGAGTCAAAAACCATCGTAATGGGCAAAAAATACACATACTACATTCATCTCAAACGATACATAAAAAGCCTAATATTGAAAAAAAATAATAGGCCTTATAATAATAATAATTAATTTTAAAAACAAAAAATTTCACATTTAAAAACAAAAAAACAGTCCTATATCTTTACATTGTTTGCATTAAAAATTTGGAAAATTTATGATGAAGATTCGAATTTTTATTTTTTTCTTTTAATAAAAAAGAAATAATAAATATATATATATATATTAATCATTTAAAGAAAAATAAACCTTTTCAATAAGAAATTTTTTTTACTTTAAGTTTGAAATTATCAATAGATGTAATTATTTTTATTTCTTTGGTATTTATTAAATACTTAATTTTCATATAGTTAGAATTAAGTTGGCCTAGTTTACTACTGTGTTGTTGTACATGAAGGTCATTATATTGTCGTGTTTGGTATGAGTGAGTTTCATGATTTTTGTCTAGCATATGAAAGTTTTGTTTAACGATTTGAACTGATTTAAGAATGTATACACAGTATAAGGTAAGAATCTTAAATTGTTGAAATAAAGGCTGAGAATGAGTTCTTGAGTGCGCCTTGGCTATAATTCTAATAGCCCTTTTTGAATTTTAAAACACTTTGTCGTGCTGTGCAGAATGTCCCAGAACCCCAGTCCCATATCTTAACAGGCTTTCAAAGAGTGCCAAAATAAACAAGTTTTGCTGTACTAACATTTGTTGAGTTTCTAATTAATCTAATTGAATAGCAGGCAGAATTTAATTTTCCTACTAGAACAGTTATATGTTTATTCCATGTTAAGGATTCATCCATGAAAATCCCTAGGAATTCGATGTCCTGTACCCTAGATATTGTGTGGGTAACATTGCCATTTAATTTTATTGATAGTTCATGAATTTGTTCTAAGGATCTTGATTTTGTGAAGAGCTAAGTTAATTAATTTAGTTTTTGAGGAATTTGAGATTAATTTATTACTCAAAAACCAATTTATGCATGTAGTTGTTCTTTCTGTTGCTTTTAATATTAATTCATCCCTTGATGGTGCATGAATTATAGAGGAAGCGTCGTCTGCAAAAAGTTCAATGTCATCTATACAAAAAGGAAGATCGTTAGTAAAAATATTGAAGAAAGGGACCTACTATGGATCCTTGAGGAACACCACATGTGTTTAGTAGTCTCTGAGATTTTGTTTTTATTTCATTGCCCTTTGTGTCGTATGTTATTAGTTCTACATATTGGTATCTATTACTCAAATATGATTTTATAATTTCTAACGCTACTCCCCGAATACCGTAATAATGAAGTTTGTCTAGAAGAATTTCATGATCAATACAATCAAATGCTTTGGATAAGTCGTAAAAAAACTCCTATGGTTTGATCTTTTTCTTCTAGAGCATTTACAAGTTTTACCAGAAACCTATTTATTGTGGTACAGGTTGATTTGTTTTTCCTAAACCCACTTTGATTGTCTGAAAAAAGTTGTTTTCCCTCAAAATAATTGAAATTCTATTATGAATAAGTTTTTCCAAAATCTTTGAAAACACTGGAAGGAGGGAAATGGGTCTATAGTTGTCCATTTTGGTATGATCACCTTTTTTATAAAATGGGATTATTTTTGCAATTTTAAGTTTATCAGGAAAAATTCCAGAAGAAATGCATTCATTAAAAATTATTTTTAGGGGGCTCTGCTATGAACGGAATGCATTTTTTTACCAGGACCATTGGTATTTCATCATAACCACTAGACATTTTATTTTTAAGGGATATAACAATTTGTAAAATTTCATTTTCATTTGTCTCTTCTATGAATAATGATCCTAATGGACTCTTCTGAGTTTATTAAGATGGTCTTTATATGTTTCTTTTTGGAGTTTCAGGTCTATGTCTTTGGTAATTTTACTTGCTATGCTAGTAAGTACTCGACAAAGCATTGCGCTATGATTTTTGGTTTTGTGGTAATAATACCTTCCGGCGTTTCTATTTTTAAAGTTAGAATTTGTCTTGGGTGGTGGTTTGCGATTCAATTGATTATTTACTATATCCCATACCGTTTTTGATCTGTTTTCACTGTGTTTTATTTGATATTCATAGTATTTAATTTTAGCTAGATTCAATATTTTTTTATAAATGGTTTTATATTTTTTGTAATATATTTTAAGAAATATGCTGTTATAAAAATGTAATGTCATTTGATAGAGGATTTTTAGATTATGTCGAGATATTGTTATACCCTGTGTCTTCCAGGAACATTTAGTATTTTCTTTATGTTTTACAGTGATTTTTCTTAAAGGAAAGTACTTTTGAAATAGCTTGTTGAATTTATTTGTAAATAAGTCATACAAAACATTTACGGAATTCGATGTTATTTCGTCTTCCCAGCTAACCATTGCAAGTTGTTCGTTGAAGATGCTTATAGTTGGGTCTTGAAAATTCGTTTATATTTAATTATTTTTTGGGGGTTGTTTAATTCACAGTTTATTGTGATTAGTTGTGCTGCGTGATCTGAGATTCCACTAGGTATAACCTGTGTATCATATTTTAGGTGTGTGTTTGTAAATATATTGTCTATTTGTGATGCTGTGTTTTAATGACTATCAAATCTAGTTGGGGTAGTTATTGTTGACTTGAGTTCAAATGAATCTAACATATTCATTAGCTTATCCTTTTTAGAAGAGTCTTTGAGGAAGTCTATATTGAAATCCCCTAATATAACTACATCTTTGTTTTCTTTAACTATTTGTATTAGCATGGTCTCAAGTGTTTCTAGGAAGTTATTTCTATGTCTTTTTCACAACTCAAAGTTGATATATTATTTTTTACTTTTACATCCTGCAATTTATCTCGATTTTCAAATATTGCAACTCCCCATGTCCTAGGATAGACCTACTGTAGCCGAGACTACGATGAATTTTTCTAAGTTTATCTGGCAAATATCATTTTCTTTTTGCCAGTGTTCAGTTACACATAATATCCACTTCCACCAATCCGGTTTCTTCTACTTCATATACTAATGCTTCTAGATCTGTTATTTTGTTTGTAATGCACTGCACGTTTTGGTGTAGAATGTTTATGTTGTTTCTAACTGCCTTTTTCCCAGGTATAGGTATGGGTTTGTGTGTCTGAATATTGGTAGTTTGAGGATTTTTTTTTTTTTGATTGTGGGTGTAGATCTAGTTGGTTTTGTAGGCCTAGGCCTTTTGGTATATTTAATGAAATTGTTTGTTTATCATTTAAATTGGGGCAATTGACTTGTTTCTATTTTAGGATTGAAAATCCGAGGCATGCTTGAGTTAGTGAACTGTTGGGCACTGTTTATAATATGTTTAGTGAGGCCACTGTTCAGGGAGAAATTTTGTGATTTATTTGATTTGATAGAATTTGTATCTGATAAGTTTAGATCGTTTGTTTCTATGGTCTGGGTCTTGATTTTGGTTGGGTGGGGGTCCGAAAGGAATGCATTTAGGCCTATGCAATGATTTTGTTGTTCTATTTGGTTGCATACGGATAGGCTGATGGCTTCTATACTTAGCAACTCTGCTGTTTTGGTGGTGGAGGTCTTGATGTGTTCTTCTCCTCCTTTTGTGGTGACGAGAGAGCCGGTTCTTGAGACATTGTGACGTCTAGAGACATCGTGGGACCCGGGACCGGGTTTCGTTGTGGCATCGTCTCAGGCGCTAAGGACCTCGCTCAGGCTATCGCTCTTCAAGAAGAGCTCACGCTGTTACTTTCCAGTGGAGGCTTCGAGCCCCGTAAATGGGCCAGCAATCTCCCTGCTGCCCTTGCGACCCTTCCCGAGGACCATCTGGAAACACCACTTGCGTTCTCCCCTGAAGAGCAGGGAATCAAGATCTTGGGCTTATTGTGGGACCCCCACACTGACGACTTCTCATTCCGTGCTCAGCCATTCGAAGGCCATTTGACGAAGCGCTCAGCACTCTCCTACATCGCCAGGATATTTGATCCGTTAGGATTTCTCTCGCCATTTGTCTCCTTCATGAAAATCTTTCTCCAGAGATTGTGGATGTCTCATTCTCAGTGGGAGACCCACTCTCCGACGAGCTCTCAAACACTTGGCACTCCGCCGTCGGGCCCACGTAGCTCAACTCATCAAGTTTCGTGCCCACGTCACTTCCCCTCACTGCACGGCGTCCTCCGGATAGTTGGGTTTTTGCGACGCTTCAGAGAAAGGCTACGCCGCCGTCTTGTACCCTCACATGACGTCGGGTTCCACCTTTCACGTTAGCCTTCTCCGACCCCGTAGCAAAGTTGCCCCAGTCAAGACGTTGACCATTCCAAAGCTCGAGCTATCTGCGGCTCTGCTGCTTCCCCGTCTTCTCCAAGCTACCTTGCCTGCACTAACCCTCTCTCACTCTGAACGCCATCGTACTTTACTCGGCCCTCAACTATCGTTCTCGCATGGCTGGCTACACCTCCTCATCGGCTGAAAACGGTTCGTGGCAAATCGAGTCATAGAAATCCTGGAGCACACCTCACCGTCCGATTGGGCTCACGTTCCGTCCACTGAGAACCCAGCTGACTGTGCGTCCTGTGGTTTGACGGCATCTGAAATGCTACTTCACCCTTTGTGGCAGTTGGGACCGCCCTTTCTTCAATCATCCCCAGATTCTTGGCCCCGATCAACGCCTACCTCCTTTAGCTTTGAGTTGCCTGAGATAAAACCGCATGCAGTTCTGATTGCCAAGGCCGACGTTGCCCGTCGACCCTTGTTGCTTCAATTCATGAAGTTCTCCACTCTACTCCGTTCGCAGCGAGTGTTTGGCTACGTCATCCGATTCGCGCGGATCCTGCTAGCTAAACGTTCTCAGGTCCTGTATCCCAAGGGCCCTCCTCGCATTTGGAAGAGTTGCGGGTCTTCTCTTGACATGCTTGTAAAAGCTTTCTCAACGTCAGTTTTTCGCCAGTGAGTTGCGCCAGCTTGAGCAAAATGGTACGTCACCTCGAAGTTGGCCTCTCTCAAGCCATTCCTCGATTCATCAGGTTTTCTCAGGTGGGCGGGAACTGAGACACTCCTCTCTTCCTGTTGACGCCCGTCATCCTCTTGCTATCAAAGCAAGCCCATTGTCGTGGCCCCTCGGTCGCATCACTGACCTTATGCCCGGTAAGGATGTGTCGTGCGTTTCGTGTCAGTACGCACGACCCCGGCAGTTTCATTCGCCCATCAATCGACTTGTGGTTCTACCCCCTGCTTAGTTAGCTTGGGGAACTTCGTATCGTTTACTTTTCGTTTTCTTTGAGTTTTTTTTTCGTTTTCTTGTCGAAGTGCTTTAAAATGTGCATTTTGGTGGGCGGTATTGTTCGCGCCAGTATTAGCCCACTGTTGTTTCACGTAGTATTTAGTTTTCACTCCCCTCGTACCCCTCTTTCTTATCATATCTCTGATTTTAAACCTGACCTAGACAGGTCGTTTCTCGTTGCCTATTGCATTCGAACTGCCATAGCGTTCAGACCTCAGACGGCTGTCTGTTCTAGACAGTGAATTCGCATATTAGTTGCCTCGAGTGCAACACACCAACAATATTCTTCCTGGTCTACTCAGTGCCACTTTCTTATCCCACACACAGTTCACAGTGCTTTACAAGTGATATTAAATTTATTTTTCGTGTGCATTACGTATGTTGTTCTATCATCATTTGCTACTTTCATCATATCGATCCCCCTTCTATCATCTCACAAAGGGTAGCCTATCATTTTCACTCTTCATCCCCCTACTTCGACACCTCCCCTCAAACGGCAAGTTCGCCGTCTCCACAAAAGTAACACAACGAACCACTACCCCTCAGGGAATCGATAAGCTCTCGTTGGATAATTTACTAAATAGTTAAACTTCGAAAAATAACATTTAATAAACAAAACATACTCGGCGATGGGTCGCCTAATTAAAGTGAAACACGATTTTCTGATCTCACTTGGAAGTAAAAATTAATTAATTTAAAACAACTGATCAAGACTAAAAATCACTCAAACTTTAATGATTACTCTACCTGGCGTGAACCTGGTACTCAGTCTAAAGTTACCTAACCCGTTTCATACACACTCCTATAACTCACCAAAACCCAAAATTGAGAATCGTACAACAGCGAAGACAAACATCTCTGAAATACAACTTATAATTTATACTAGATCTAGGATGACATTACAACAGACAATAAACGGTTCATAAGTTAAACCAGAAGGGCTATATTGCATGACACAAATGAATTTCCTTCATTGACAAGGAATACTTTCAAACCCTACCTATCAGTACTGATGTCTAAAAGCGAAATGGATATCCAGTTAAGATATCTTTTGGTCTGATGGACAACAGTAAAGTTTCCCGAAAATTTATGGAAATATAATTGTTAATAAAACTTAATTTAAATAACTCATCACAAATGATCATGACTCCCATCGAAACCTTATGACGTCGAAGAAGCCCGACGTGTAATTCCGTAACTTGCTGCGTATTTGTAGACGATCGTAGTCTTTGTATTGAAGATCCTGTCTTGAGTTCGTATCCCGGCTGTGATTACTCTTGAGTTCAACTTTCCCTTGATAATGTTTGAGCGGTGATAAAATACGATATTTTATCGTGCGAATACTCAACTCCGATCGTACGTTTTAATGTTTCCCCATTTGCCCGAATCAGCATTCCAAGTCCAACAACCAAGTTTTTCCTGTATCTCACACGGTAAACTGTCAGACGTTCAATAATGTAAACACGCCTACTTTTATCGGCTCAGTTCTGTTCTTAACCCGTCTTTATTACCAAAGCACTTCGTTCGACGTGCTGGCTCAGGCATCACAAAATTTTCCCGGGAGTTCTTATTGTTGATGTTATCTCTAAGCTCTTTGCAATTAAAATTCGCCATTTTTTTTCTTCAACTAATCTGCATTTACGGGTTTCAAAACCAATTTACATAAAAACTAAGCCTCGGCCATGATATCGAATGGTAATTAACTGTTCCTTATATGTTTCCTATATTTGGATTCATAGACAATATTATCCCCACCGATTTCCTTTTTATAATTTCAATCGGGATTTTGTTGTAATACGACCACCAAACCTTGCTTGGTTATCGCGTCCTAAACTCCAGGCTACGCGAATATAATCTTTCTCGGTTCCTTTAAAATCCCAACTAACTCTCGGTCCAGATATCGATGGTTCTAACCCTTTCTGGTTATCGATGCTGTCTTTTTATCAAGTCGTAGGTTTATAAATTGCTCCTAAAACATCAAAAATTCGTTTACTAACGTATCCCCGGGCTGGGCTAGCCTTATAAAATGTACCTCGATTGGTTTTCGTTCCGTTGATTTCTTGATTTCTTCTTGGCAGATCGCCGTTCGTTTTCGATTATCACTTTCGCGGATTTTTAAAAAGCGTTTCCTATATCCAAAGTGTTCTTTCCTTTTGTCCACTTTCTCTAAGTTTACGCAACGTTCTAAAATCGCCCACGCACACGACCCCATTTCCAACTTCACGTCTCAAAGCTCTCACGACACACTTGTCGACAGACGCCGCTTTCAAACAATCCAAATACGATCGTAGCGTTATGATACCAATCAAAGACCAACACACAAACGTCATTAAAACTGGGACCCAAGTTTTGAATCAAAACGTCGATAATTTTTCGACGTTTTTAGTGGTCACGTGGTCTGATAACGTCGATTTCCTCAAAAAAACTAATTTTGAAATCAAAACGTCTTTTTTTTGACGTCCCACAACGTCTTTTTCTACCCACGAAAAAATAGCTTGTGGGACATGCGTGGGGTTGCTGCTTTTGACGTTACGCCCTCTCAATATAATATACTCGTTAGTCCTAAGCATGTTTATACAAGGCTGTGGTTAAATTCGAACACTTGGGACTTGGCATTTTGGGGCTAGGCTATTACGATGTATTTGGCATTTTCAATTTATAAATAAACTAATTTAAACTTGATTCCATGGCCCCACACTAGGGTAATAGTTGGTAGCGGTACACGACATGAAAAACGATAATACTGCACTTTTTGAACACGGTTTGCCGCTTTGCCAGTTGTAGGTGGGACCAAAAGTAATATTTAAGGATGTGGAGGCACTCGAAATTTCCCTTAGAATTCAAAATGGCGGTCATTTTTCAAAACGATGTCCTCAGATACAAAACTCTTTTGATATGTAAAATATATCATGTTTGGTATCGTTTTCGTATATTTCCGACTCAAATAACACGAAAATAATGTCAAAATAAAAATCCGGGTGAAATTCTAGAATTTTAAAACATGTATTTAGTAGTATTTTCAAGAAAATCTTCTTAGATTGGGTCCAACTTTAGAAAACTCCTTTACAACTACCGCTGTAATTTTGCTTCTAGCATTAAATTATTATCATTTAAATTTTTAATTTAAAACCGACTTTCCCTATTTTTACTTATTGGCCAGTCTTTGCTGCGTCAACCAAAGGTTGTTCAACAGGTGGTTAATAATTATTGTGCTGTTTAATATGCTGCTCTTTTTAACACGGTTTGTAGCTAGGCGGTTTAAGGCTAACAATTAGGGGTTTTGTGGAGAGGTCTGAATTTTGGGACTGTATACTCAGAACAATATTCGAAGAAAATTGCTCGAGGTGCCATGACAAAATTCGCCCGGTTAAGGGGTGGAAGGGGTTTGAAAAATGGCATTTTTTAAAAATTCGAAAATTCAAATATCAAACTAAGTTTTATCCTAAGATTACAAAATTAATACATATTATAGATAAAAGTCCAAAAATTTTATTTAAAAAAAAATACATATTACCATATATGTATATCTAACCATTTTTTTACACCCTTTGACTTTTATTAAACAAATTTCTCAATGTGCTGGGAGGATTGGCCTACCAGACGTGGGTTTGTGATAGGGCCGTGAATTTTCCCAAAAATACTCAGAAGAATGTTCTCTAAAAAATGGCCCCGAGGTGCCCACAAAAAAGTTGCTTGCTTATAGGAGAAAAGGGGGTGTACTAAAAGGGGTTGATAACACTAAAATAAATAAAATCTGTATTAAAAATAAAAAATTAAGGACGCCAAATTAACATTTGTTGTAGATTAAGAACTAAAGTTTATTTAAAAAATTAAAATTTCACCATATATGTAAAATCTGATCAGATTATGCGCCCTGACCATTTTTCATAAATTTACTCAATATTAACGAAAGTGTATCGTGTGACCCCCTTGTTTTGCCCCAAAAAAAAAAAAATTTTTCCCAATATTACGAATTAGGACGAAATGAAAATTTTGCAATGCCTTGGGTACATTTTTCACACAATGGACTTTGACCCATTTTCACACATTTACTCAAGTTTAACGAAAGTGTATAGGTGACCACTCGTTTTGTCCCAAATTATGTCAATAATACGAATTAGGACGATTTTTTTTAACACCTTGGGCACATTTTTTTAAAGCTACAATTACATTTTCAAATACAAATGTTTACAACATTTAAGTTTTATTTTATTAAATCGTACAACGCGCACAAGGTAAAATACTCGTAAAAAATTTTGTCAAATTTAGGGCTGCTCTATAATAGCCTGGCAATAGCTTCCCGTTATCGTTACAGTTACCAGGCAATGTTAAATCATAACCAATATTCCTGTTACCATTGCAGGCCCTCTTTCCGGGCTATTGTGAATATTCCTTGTGTAAATAACTCAATAAAAATCTAAATGAAAATTTAAAATTTGGAAAGTGTTATGGAACAAACTACGACTTCCGTGCACTAATAAAATAAATATACTGTACCTTTTTGTATAACACCAATAACCCGTGCTTTTAAAAGAAGATATTTTTACAAGTTATATAACTTATTACCAATTTACTGATCTTTTATTCAAAACACTTATAACAAGAAAAAAAGTATAAGACTAATAAAATGGAGGATCGATTGACCAAAAAAGACTCATCCATCAACGTGGCTATATTATTATAGCGTTTGCAAAGCGGCCAGTATTCACAGTACATGATCACACATCATGAATGTACTATTTTGATCTAATAGGTGTGTTGACACTCGACTACAAAAAACCCCCAAATTGTTAGGTTACTCTAAATAGGCTATTTGACGCTTATTGTTAGAAAATGGATCAGAGTCCATTGCGTGAAAAAAATGCTTAAGGTATTACAAAAAAAATCGTCCTAATTCGTATTATTGACATAATTTGGGATTAAAAAGAGTGGTCACACGATAAACTTTCGTTATTTTTGAGTAAATTTGTAAAAAAGGGGTCAAAAGTCCATTGCGTAAAATGTACCAAGGTGTTAAAAAAACTTATTTTCGTCCTAATTCGTATTTTTGGCATAATTTGGGGCAAAACGATGGTTACACTATACACTTTCGTTAATCTTGAGTAAATGTGTGAAAAAGGGTCACAGTCCATTGTGTGAAAATGTACCCAAGGCATTGCAAAATGTTCTTTTCGTCCTAATTCGTAATATAGGAATAATCTGGGACAAAACAAGTGGTCACACGGTACACTTTCGTTAATTTGAGTAAATTTATGAAAAGTGGTCAGGGCGCATAATCTGATCATATTTACATATATGGTGAAATTTTAATTTTTAAATTAAACTTCAGATCTTAATCTACAATAAATGTTAATTTGGCGTCCTTAATATTATATTGAATACAGATTTATTTTTTAGTGTTATCAAACCCCCTTTTTGTACACCCCTTTTTCTCCTATAAGCAAGCAACTTTTTTGAGGGCACCTCGAGCCATTTTTAGAGAACATTCTTCTGAGTATTTTAGGGAAAATTCACGGCCGTATCACAAAACCCACGTCTGGTAGGCCAATCCTCCCAGCACAGTGAGAAAATTTGTTAATAAAAGTCAAAGGGTGTAAAATATGGTTTTTGATATACATATATGGTAAGTGTATTTTTTTTAATAAATTTTGGACTTTTATCTACAATATGTATTAATTTTGTAATCTTAGGATAAAATTTAGTATGATATTTGAATTTTCGAATTTTTTTTAAAAAGCCATTTTTTCAAAACCCCTTTCCCCCCCTTAACCGGACAAATTTTGTCATGGCACCTCGAGGCAATTTTCTTCGAATATTGTTCTGAGTTTTACAGTCCAAAATTCAGACCTCTACCACAAAACCCCCAATTGTTCTTGTATTGTCCTTTAATCCGCTTGACTATTGGCCCCTTGGCTCAGGGTTTAAGTTGGTACCCAAAGATTTTTTTAAGATGTGGAGGCAATAAAAAATTCCCTTCGAATCCAAGATGGCGGCGATTTTTGGAATGTTGACCTTAGTAACAAAATTCTTGCAGTTTTTCAAATTCATTTGTCTTTGGGAGTCATTTTCGTTTGTAAGTGACTCTCAGAATACAAATATTACTTCAATATTAAAGAAAAATAACAAAAACTTGAGAAAACTGAGTATTTTGTAGAATTTAAACTCAATACTGGAATTACTCGGCCTGTGTTTACTTTGTGACGTTGAAGAGGAGTCGCTGAGGCTGGCTCGGAGACGAGTTTCAGAACTCAGTTTTCTGTTTTTCTTTCTTTCGGGTAAACGGTTAATTACGTCGGTATAATATTTCACACGAACTTTTATAAAAAAATCAATGTATGAGATCCAGTACGCGTATTCCTAAATTAATTTCCCATTAATTTTGATACACAAATCGTAAAATCTCCGTAATTTACTAAATTTTGGAGAACTTCGGGAATTTATTACAAGTGTACAGATTATTTTAACGCATATTTGAATACTGGATATCAACGATCAAATCATGTGAAGTAGCAGGTAATTTGGTTTCATCGTAATATAAAGGGTTTTTGGTGATAATTTCTAGAATTGAAATCCATGTTTGGATTTCACATTTTTTTTCGCGTTTTGGATTTATGTCTAGCAATGGACCTTTTTGGCTCATTATTTGCAACCAAGTGTGGATATCTACATAAAAGTACTACATTAACATGCATGCAAAATTTGGTAATGTATTACCAACTGTTCAGCATAAATCATCAACACCTGCAGGGGCGCCAACTTTTCAGAACGACTGTGGGTGCTCAAACTTAGACAAACTATGGCGTAGAGCAGTGGCGGATCTGGGGTAGTTTTACTGGTGAGGCGAAATTAATATCCCGGAGGTAGTATATGGCGACCACACGGGGGTTTCGGGGGCAAAGCCCCCCAACAATAGCGCCGCAGAAGAAATTTTTGAAAATCAGGCTTTTTAGAGTGCGTTTGGTGCGTTTTAGAAAAAAGTTGTGGGCTGAATGCATAACCAAAATAATGTAGTTTTTGTGCAGTCAAAAACTGGAAACCCATAAAAAAGAAGTGAGTCACAGAGGTGATAGATTATATTACATCCCCGCTAGTGGTTGGCACTGGGGGCTTTGCGGTAGTTTCGAATCAGCCCTACTACAATTGTTTGTCACATTGAAAAAATAAATCTTGCATAATATATACCATTCAATTTCGTATGTGTGGGATGTGCAGAAGAACTACCGTTTGTGATGATTTGGTGTGGGTGCACAGCTCCTACAACAAATCTATCTCGTGGGTACTTTGGCCCCTTGCACCCACGGAGCTTGAAATTGAATTAGATGACTTTTTTCCGCACGAAAATCAGGCTTGTCCCCCCTTTAATTTCAGCAAATGGTGAGCTGCGCATAGGTAACAAAGTCAAACTTACCCTTATCACTCATAGATTTTCACGCAATCACTTATTGTGACACAGTGTCTGCTTTTAAATCCAAAGGCAAGCGTTCTGCAAGAGAGCAATGTGTGAAGTTAGTGAAGAACGCGGTATAGAAGTAATATTTGCTTCAAACAGAAAATCTTAAATACCTATATTCTTTACTATAAATACCTATCAATTAGTCGATTTGTGATAATAGCAGTATTGAATTTGTAAACTGGACGTATCATTAATATTTTGAGCTCAAATTCGTGTTCTCTGGCTCAAATTCATATGAACTTGACACCAAACATGATATTATTAGTCATTTTGAACAAAATTTTGTGTTCAAAGGTCATTTCCAAAAATCGCCGCCATCTTGGATTCGAAGAGAATTTTAAATTCCTCCACATCTTAAAAAAATCTTTTGGGTACCAGCTTCAACTGAACCAAGTGCCAAACCGTGTTAAAAAAAGCAGCATATTAATCAGCACTATAATCATTAACCACCTGTGAGCACCTATGGTTGCCGCAGCACTGACTGGCCAAAAAGTAAAAAAATGAATGTCGGTTTTAAATTAAACATTTAAATCATAATAATTTTTTTCTAGAAGCATTACAGGGGTAGGGTAAAAGGAATTTCTATGTCGGACCCAATCTAAGAAGATTTTCTTGAAAATACTACTAAATAGATGTTAAACTTCTAGAATTTCACCCGGATTTTTATTTTGACGTTATTTTCGTGTTATTCGAGTCGGAAATATACGAAAACGATACCAAACATGATTTATTAGACACATCAAAAGAATTTTTGTATCTGAGAACATAGTTTTGAAAAATGGCCGCCATTTTGAATTCTAAGGGAAATTTCGAGTGCCTCCACATCCTTAAATATTACTTTTGGTCCCACCTACAAAATGTGCAAAGCGGCAAACCGTGTTCAAAAAGTGCAGTATTATTTTGCGTACCGCTTTCCACTATAAGGCCTAGGCCCTACATCAAAATAGGGCTACCTAGGTCTAAAGCCTATTAATATGCTAGGCCTAGCGCCTTGGACCTAGGGCCGCCTTGGCCCCTAGCTTTTGTCAACATTCACGACACCTCGCGTTTTATTCACCTTTTAGCATGCATGCGAGTTATTTCCACGACGCATCTTTGCTATTTTTATGTTATGAAACGTTGTGTTTTGCCGATTCAAATCGTGTATTGATGAAATAAGATCCTCTTGCTGTTCAAATGCATGTTTATTGTATTTTATAGGTTATGTTCGGCACTGCGCTGGGAGAACGTAAACAAACAAGGAAATGCAAAGACTTTAGAAAAACATGTATATGTATAGTAGGCCTATCTTTGTCTGAGGTCTTTGGGTGTAGGAGCATAGAATACTCCTATTTGATTGGTCCAGAGCTCGGCAATGTTCGGCTAGCGGGAGAGATAGCTGACGGGAAGAACAGCAAAGCAAGTTTATCTCACAACGTCAGTAGAAAGATTCAAAACTAGCATTTCATTCAAACCACAAAAAATCGACGTTATCAAGTGACGTTATGAAAGTGACGTTTTGATCAAAACGCTTATTTCAAAACTTGGGTCCCTGAACTAGGTCTAAACAAATGTCGGGTGACGCTACATGCGAAAATGATGGAAATATGATCTTGGCATTTTCTAGAATTTAATAAAATAGATTGACATAGATTTTATATGAAAATTGTTAAACTTAAGTGAATCACATGATTCTTTTTATGAAATCAAATGAAATTTTCTCTAGTTTCTGATTTAAATCAAACCCGTTCTGTATTATTAGTATTTAATTAGTTTATACATGGTTTACACATTTAAACCAGTTGCCTCAGTAGTAGCCTCGAACCAGCTCATGAAAAATATACAGCTCTCCTTTCACTGACCAACGGCATCGACTTCAAGATAAGAATCCATCTTCAAATGACCATTGCCAAAAGACCTTAGTCCATCAGAGAGAGGCCGTATAGTCTCAACAAGCCTACTGTCTTGAAGCCAAGGTAAGCTCGATTGTGATTTGTTTTCTTCATATTTCCCTCGTATTTATTGGCATCATCGTCTTGGTGCCAACAATACGTATTTCCTTGTCACATGGCTAACTTGGTTAACTTGGTGTTTGAAATTGGTGCGTAAAAATGCCGATGCTTGCATATAGGCCGAGGAGGGATTTTGAGACCTAAAATAATAAAAAAAAGTCTGCCTATGTTTGGTACAATACGTAGAGATGTGCAAAAATGGTGACAACGAAATTCGCGATTTTTTTTAAAGTTGCAATAATACCTTCAAATTCAATTTGCACATGAATCTCCTGAATTGTGATTGAATGGTACCAATTTCCAATTTGCAAATTTTCGCGAAATTTTAGTTGATACCGCAAACTAGTGGCGAAAGAAGCAATTATGTCTTTATATGCAAAATTAGGTCCCGAAATTTTAAAAAAAAAGTTTTTTTCCAAAGTTTGGTGGAGGTGCCGGGTACGTAGTCAAAATTAAATAAATCCGGCTGGTACATATGGTGGAGGTGCCGGGTCATGCAACGCGATTGTGAGATCCTAATAATCTTTTTTTGAAGCCGACAAGCTCCGTAACTAACACCTACTCTCACTATCTCTCAGGATTACCAAAAATTTTATCTAGAATTTAATTTATATTTTATATGGGCGCCAATTAACTTACTTTTAATATTGGTAGCGTAGAAACTGAGTAAGCTGTGTAGGGCAGTAGTGGTGGTTGGCAGGCGGCAACTCTCAGGCGTCACACCCCTCGAAAGGTCAACTCGAATGCTTACCAAGGGGTGAGGGAGGGGGGAAGGTGCTCAACCTCCCTGCTCTGCAGCGCAGCGGCGGCCAACAGCGACATTCCTAGCGGCGCGGTGATGCCAACTTATAATTATGCATGCACAAGTTCAAGTTAAAGTTGCCCCAAAATAAAGTTACGGTTGTGATACGAGGAATTGACTAGGTCGTTAAATATATGAGAATTGAAAAAAGTTTGATTTTCTGCTGACAGGTTCAATCATGTATTCAAAGAAGTATGCATATGGCAGTACATACATGATAGTGACACACAAACCCACTGGATCCAGTTTTTTCCCCCAATATTACTCCAAATAAATTTAAAATGTTACATCGAGAAATACAGTTACAGGTTACAATAGAAATAACATTGGATGTTTGTACTCAACACGTTCCGGTTGTCGACTTCGCGTCGGTGGACCCAAAGTCCAACGATGACCAAGATGGCGACGATGCGTAGGGTCTCCCTCAATGGAGGGTCGACTTTGCGCGCGGACGATCTCCTGGCATGGCGTCGGTGTGGTTCCGGGACATCTCCTTGATTCTCGACAGGAACACTGCGACTCCGGGGAGGGTTTGGGCCTACTCTGGGCGCTGTTTAGCTTGCGGGGCGAAGTGGCAAGATTATTAGGGTCGCAGGCCTGAGGATGGCAGACTGGCCATAGGATGTTGGGTTTCAAAGGACTTAAGTGGATGACCGGAATGGTGTTCCGTTTCAGGACAACTTCTTTTAGCCATTAGGCAAGGATTTATGATAGTATGATGTCCCATCGCATCTTACGGGTGGAGGGCAAAAGAATGTACCTGTTTGTGCTTGATCGTCGACGTCGGCGGAGCGTGGTTCCTTACCCCATAGCTCTGGGGTTTCCTAACGCTCACTGCCGAAAAATGTAGGATTAATTAGAAAAATGATAAACGACCTATCTACTACGGGGTACTCCCCCGGCGGTCCGGTGCTTCCTTGGTATACACATTTTACACTTGGTCGCGGTCTCGGTACTTTGCGCGCACAAAACTGTAGTTGCCCGGCGTGGACCTACTCTGGGGAGCACTTTCAGGACGACTGACTCGATTCCCTCGAGTCCAGCTTCCAACCCCCGACCGACGCTTTCCTCTGGCGGTGGTGGCGGTGATTGGTTCATTTTTAAGGGAAAATCGCCTTCCCGGGCCTAGTTTTTTACATCCCGCGCGAAAATGTCCAAGGTCTCCAGCGGACCCTGTTGCCGGTGCTGCATATCCTTGGCTTGACCAGGTTGCCAAATACGCTAACAAGCCCCTGGATCACCGGATGTTCACGTGATCGCCTTTGTTTGCTACCAATTTTCCCC
>JAMZAV010005997.1:0-78926 GCA_024449915.1 Sweltsa coloradensis | reverse complement strand
TGACCCGGTAATACTTAGGTCAAAAGGTTTTCCAGTTTAACTATACATGATCGTTTACCTTGGGTCCCAAGGATCAAGAAACATGTTTTCTTTATTCTGATCCCAGAGGTTTTTAAATTTTTTTTTTTTCGCCTAAACGCCTAATCCCCAAAATTCACCCGCCCCAATAGTGCTGATTACGCCGATTATTGCTAAACTATGCTTGCACAAAGCATTAAACTATACATGATCGTTTACTTAGGTCCTAAGGATCAAGAAACCATGCTTCTTAAGTTGCCCCAAAGCATGAATCACTCCAGCACCGGAAGTAGTGTCACACTAGTCTGGTGAATAGATGACCTCGTTGTCACCGCTGTACCCTGATGATGAAGTTGCTTCTTGATGTGCCCACACTATCTGGTGAATAGATGACCTCGTTGTCACCGCTGTATCCTGATGATGAAGTTGCTTCTTGATGTGTACACTAGTCTGGTGAATAGATCACCTCTTTGTCACCGCTTTATCCTGATGATGAAGTTGCTTTTTGATGTGTCCCACTAGTCTGGTGATTAGATACCTGTTGTCACCGCTGTATCCTGATGATGAAGTTGCTTCTTGATGTGTCACACTAGTCTGGTGAATAGATCCACCTCGTTGTCCCCGCTGTATCCTGATGAATGAAGTTGCTTTTTGATGTGTCACACTAGTCTGGTGAATAGATCATCTCGTTGTCACCGCTGTATCCTGATGATGAAGTTGCTTCTTGTTGTGTCACACTAGTCTGGTGAATAGACCATCTCGTTGTCCCCCGCGTACCCTGATGATGAAGTTGCTTTTGATGCGTCACACTAGTCGGGTTTGAATAGATCATCTCGTTGTCACCGCTGTATCCTGATGTGAAGTTGCTTCTTGATGTGTCCACACTAGTCTGGTGAATAGATCACCTCGTTGTCACCGCTGTATCTGATGATGAAGTTGCTTCTTGATGTGTTGCGACGTGCCACTCAGCTCAGTTGGAGAAGGGGCGTGGGCTGCTTCGAGTCCGTAGTGGTTCGCACAACTTAATAACTAAATAACAGTGTGACCAGACAAAAAAAGTGGGCGCCACGTTCTTCGCTGATAATGTATAACACAGGCAAGCGAACCGGAAGAACGAGGGAGTCGGACGAACCTCGAATGAAAAAGAAAGTATAGAGAAAATATGACCTTTGGTTTATTTTAGAGATAGAACAAGGATATAAACGAAACAAAAGTATAATGTAAAATTTCCCCAAAGTAGGATAGAAAAATACAGCATACGAATCCGGCCGAGTAGCGTGGTTGGCCACATGGAATTACATACTAGAGCACCGGAAAATCTATAAAATATCGAACAAAAAAAAGTTTATACTGTACTTAAAAGTCAGGTCACAAGTACAGGTTTTGCTTATAAATTCCCAATGGTTAAAGGGTTTACCAAATTACAATTTGGCGTTAGAAAAATCAGCAAATAGCCTGATTACAATGATACCGGTGTTCATGAGCAAGATAAAAATAGTTTCAACACATCAGCACAAATATTAACATAGTAGGCTCATTCCAAAAGAAAGGTTGGGGTAGACCCTCTTTATTAAACTGAATAATACCTAACATTACTTTAGAATAGAACACCTACAAAAATTTTCCTTATATGCCACATCGGCACAATAGGTTCACCTGAACACACAATTTTAGTTCCGCCACGGAAAGAAATATAGCATAAGTGAGATTTACACAAAATAGCGTTGAGGTAGAACCCTCGTATTAACTGAATTAATATCTAACGTTATTTGATAACCTCCTTGCTACATACCAGTGTTTCACATTAGAACAATATCTATCACCTTACATTCCTGGCAATAAAACACCTTACTATAATAAATATCTGCCATATGGGCTAGATGACACTTTGAAAACACTAGGCCTATAGCCTGAATAAAAACTAGGCCTTGTCCTTGACAAGGATGGCTAGGGGCATGTACACATGGCCTTATAGCCACCAAAACATTTAATTACAAAAAGACTGCTGTCAAATTTAAGCTAGCCTGACATTTATCGAAACAACGTGTTCATCCAACCTTAATGCAAGGTGTTGAGTTGACCATGCCTCTAGAGGTTGGGTAATTTCAATATTCTAATCAGGAGCCTAAATGGTCAATGTCTGAAGAATAAATCACAGCATAACACGGGAAGAAGTAGATTATGTTTTTGAAAACCTGAGTAGGCTGGGCCTAATTTTCAGCTCCAAAAAAAGTTGACGTCTAGGGCCCCGCTGGGATCCTAGGTCCACAAGAGGGCGGAATGACAACGCCCACTTCCACACATTAGGGCCTAGGGTTCAAGAGGCGACCAAGGAAAGTCCTGCATAGCCTTCACGTCGTTTCACGTTGGTGCTGTCCCGTGCTATTGATTGAGGCCTGAAGGTCCCAGTCCCATGCCAATCCCTGTTAATAGCAAAACAACAACGTGCTAAAAATTGGATCTTAAACAAACCACTAGGCTAGCCAAGGCACTAGACCAAGTTTCACCAAGCAAAAAGAAATCAGAGAAACAGACGAAACTCACCAACAGTATGGGAAGATATTACATCTGCATCAGTAGTAAAACGTAGTCGTCTCGCAGAAATCGCCAAAAAATGACAGGAATGCAGAAAAAAGTGCCGACCGAGAAATTTCCCTCAGCTACTTATCGAGTCGCTGTCAGCTGTCTTGCTCTGACGCAAGGTAACCCAACCACACAGATACAAAGTCACCGGGGTTTAGAGACAGTGTCACCAACCGCAGAAAACACGCGAGAATTCAAAACCAATAAACGTTCAATGCCCACTTACAACTCGGGGAACGGCGGGGAACCAAGACAAACATAGCAGTGTTTAAATTGGGTAATGTTATAATGGTTTGGTGGAGTGTGCTGCTACCACACAACCAAGCCGTTATACTCCCCCCCGCTTCCAAAGAAAAAAAAACGGGAGGAAGAAAGAAATTAACGTTCGACAAACTTTTCAAATCTACAACAGGGCCAGCGTCCTGCTGTTCTCCCATCAGGATGCTCAAGTTCCATCAAAACGGGGATACCTTGCGCGAAATGACAAAAGGACCAATGTATTTTTTGGCTAACTTAGCAGTGAAATACCTGCTTGCGTCAGAAAGTACAAAGTTACGCCTCCACACCTTTTCTCTCTCTCTGAACTGCACGGGCCCCGATGACGCAAGATTATAGTTGCGCTCTTGTCGTTGCTGAGCCTCATGGACATAGATCTGTACTCGGTTCACGAACTTTATCTAAACCTGCCCAATGCTCTTCGGTCCACGCTCGATTTCATCACCCGCCTCATTCCTGTGGTACGGTTCCGCTTGCCAGAAATCAAGTTTCTCTGCCCAACTGTAAATAAGCTGGAGAATACCGGGTGGACTCATGTTTACAAGTTCGCAGCACATATTGGATCTGTGGTAAGAGAGTATCCCATTTTCGCTGGTTGTCACCCACAAATATGGCTAGCAAATTTCCCTATTCCTATTCATCCTCTCTACAGGGTTGGCCTGAGGGTGGTAAAACGGTGTGAATTGCAAATCAACTCCATAAGCCTCCATCGCTTCCCGGAAGTCTTTGCTGACAAGTTGACGCCATTGTCCACGATAAAAAAGTCGAGGAGCACCTATCTCCAAAAACACAGAGTTCACCAGGGTTGAAGAACTGCTTCCGAAGTAGCTACTTTCAAAAGGGAAAAGATAAGTCCATTTAGTGTGGCAATCCTGCACAACTAGAATAAAACCCATGCTGCTTCAAGAGGGCGGCAGAGGGCCTATCAAATCCAACGTAAGGACTTCACCAGGATGAAGGGGAAAAGTACGTGGGCCAGTAAGCGTGGGCGTCGTTGTTCCACCTTATGCTGAGCACACACCTGACATTCACTGACGTAACGACACACATCTCTTTTCATTTTGGGGCAGTAATACCGCAGCCGCCACTCTAGCCAAAGTTTTTGTACATTCCTCTGTGTCCAGCCAACAGTTCATCATGAGATTCTCGGATCCCTTCCTGTCTGAGATTAGAAGGCGAACAAGTTTCCAATTGTCTTCGTCGCCAGGGAGCTTACATGGTCAGCACAATGTTTGAACAGATTAAGTTCCCTCCAACCTCCAATTCGAGGGAGGCCTGTGGATCGTTCCTTACACGATCACTCATCTCAAGGTACCAAGGGTCTTGGATAGGGGCCACAACTTCTACAAATCGAGATTGCCCATAGCTCGGGGCAAAGCGTCCGGAACTACGTGGGGTGAACCCTTTTCCCATGTAAAACCTCATAATCATATTGTTGCAGGCGTACCGGCCCATCTGGCGAGACGTCCAGCTGGATCCTTGAGATTGTTAAGCCAAAACAAAGAGTGGGGGATCGGTGATCACGGTGAATGGGGAACCTTCTATGTAGGGACGGTATCGTTCCACAGCCCAAACAAGCCCAAACACTCCTTTTCTGTAACCGAGAATTTTTTCTCAGCTTTTATAAGGCCCTGGGTACCATAAGCGATGACATGCTCACCATCGTCAAACTCCTGAGAAAAAACACAACCAATCCGAGATCCGACGCATCTGGTTGAATAACAAAAGGTTCTCAAAGTTTGGACAAGACAAAACAGGGGCATTAACAAGACACTGTTTCAATAAGCAGAAAGACCGTTCTGCCTCTTCGGTCCATGACCACCTCGCGTTCTTCTTCAGCAAATTATTCAGCGGTGCTACCTTAGTCGCAAAATCTTGTATGAAACGCCTGTACCAGGAAGACATACCCAGGAACTGACGGACTTCCTTAACCTTGGTAGGACGTGGGAAGTTGATGATGGCTGTGACTTTATCCGGGTCGACATGGAGTCCACTATGTCCTTGACAAAATCCTAAATATTTCAATCCGAGCGAACAAACTGACATTTTTCCAAGTTTAATTGGAGTGAAGCTTTATGCAAACGGCGGAAGATCTCTTCTAATATTTTCCCTATGTTTCTGGAAAGTTGGAGTTGCCACAATGATATCATCCAAATAAACAAAAACATACGGTTCCAGCTCAGGTCCAAGGACTCGATCAATCAACCGTTGCCAAGTAGCTGCACTATTATGCAACCGAAAGGCATCCTCTTAAATTGAAATAAACCCCGACCCGGGACCGTGAATGCAGTCTTCTCTCTGCTTCCCTCCTCCATTGGAATCTGCCCAAAACGCGTTTTTTTATATCAAGAGAGGACAGGTAACGGCATTCGCGAAGGCCCGTCTAAAATCGTCGATACAAAAGGAAGAGGATAGGCATCTTTCTTGCTGACTTCGTTCACTTTCGGAAGTCACCACGAAACGATAACCGCCAGACTGTTTCTTAACAGGAGAATAGGGGAGCTCCATGGGTGGTTTTTAAGTTCGACAACATCGTCTCGTAGCATATTATCAAGTTCTGAATGAATTTCCTTCAAGACAACCGGAGAGACGGGATAGTATCGCTGCTTGATGGGCAAAGCCTGTCCTGTATCAATGCGATGTTCAATGAGGGGAAATAGCTGTGCCAAAAGGTTCTGCTTTACAATACTTTCCTAAAAGGGCAATTAAGACGATCTTCCTGTTCTGAAGTTTAAAATTTTCCCTCTGCCTCAATACCTGAGTGATTCGATAGTCAACTCCGCTGCATCAGAAAAAGACCACGTTCCTTCACAAGCGTCGGGTACAAGTTTCATCTGCGACCAGAAGTCAATACCTAAACGAGGGTATTTTTCACAGCTGGGACTACAATCACAGGTAACACAATACTTTCGATCCAACAAATCAAAAGGTAGGTCGACAATTCCTAACACACTGCAGAAGACCGTTCGCCATGAACACATTACATCACAGGGCTGTAAAGCATAACCCAAACTCTGTACCAGCTTCCATCCTCGTTCTCCAAGCACGGTTCGAGAAGCACCAGAATCCAACAAACCTTTCATAGGGCGGTCCATAATGTTACCGTCAGAACATTCTACCGTCAATGGGGCTGCGGGACACTATCTGGCGAGGAAGATACTCGGTACGGTGGCGATAAGGTAGTCTCGGAGTAGCATACGATGACGGGCTTAAAAACGCTTCGCTACTTTTGAGCGTGGCCCTGGAGTTTTTCGGCTTACAGTTAGGGTTAGAACATCTCCTGCTGTAGTCCCTACGCAACCACAGCCGGTAGCAAAACACTTATTACCTCTAGGCCCTTTGGCAAGTAGCAATCGATGACCTTTTTCTCCACAGTTCCAACAAACCGACTGAGATGATGATGCCTCCTGGGTTGCACAACAAATTTTTTTAAAAGTGCTCTATACTTAGCATTAGTCTGAAAGGGGAAGATCAGGTTCGAGAGAGTTTTTCGCTAAGGGTGGTGGCTTAAACTTTTTTGCCAAAGCCAAAGTTTCTTCGACCTTGCGCCCAAGGCTAATCAGCTTTTCCAAACTGGTAATACTCTGAAAACAGAGTTTGTCTAGCACATAGGGGTGTAAATTCCGTTTAATGACCTCAAGTTGTTCGTCTTCAGGAACATCATACGACAATCGTCCAAAGAGATTATTCACTGCGGCCACAAAAATGCCGATTTGGGTTCACACTCCCTGTCTTCTATCCCTAATTTCTGAAAGTAGGTTTCTCATCATAGTCATCAGGTTGGAATTGCGCTCGTAACTGAATTACTAATTCATCCATGTATGGACCCGCCCGCGAACTGATCTAAACCATATCAATGCGGTTCCTTCAAAAAGATCGACAGCCTCTGCCAAAGGTTTGCTTTCGACACATTCCTAGCGATACATAAATCTTCGATGCGTCGAGAAAAGCCCCCAAGCTCATGTCCGCTTCGTTACCACGGAAATGAATTCCCCACTTTGCGACTGGAACATGCTTCGCTTTCCCTTGTTCTCGCACTTCCCTATTGCCTTCGACTACCGGAGGGTGGAGACCAACTGCCGATTCATCAACCTCAAAAACGTTGCCTTAACACAAGCATGTCAGCAGAAATGGCTTCTAGCCGCTCGCGATAAGTTTCTTCCGCAGGGACCACAGCAAGTCTACGTTCGATAGTAGAGAATAAAAATTCAATTTTCCGATGATGATCGCCGTTGCCTTCATAGTCCGCAATCACCGTAGCAAGCGTAGTAAACCTCCTCGCAAGGTCTGCTAATTCCAGAGCATAGGTAGCCATGATGCTAGAAACTAACGTCTAAAGATTACAAGTACTATCACAAAATAACAATAACACAAATACAAATATCGAAAGATTCAAAACTGCCAAAAGATCAATTGACAAACTCAAAACCGCACAAAAAGATTTCGAAAGCAAAGGGCCCACTGTTCGGGCGCCAAGAAATGCGACGTGGCCACTCGGCTCAGTTGGGGAAGGGGGGTGGGCTGCTTCGAGTCTCGTAGTGGTTCGCACAACTTAATAAATAAATAACAGTGTGACCCGACAAAAAAAGATTGGGCGCCACGTTCTTCGCTGAAAATGTATAACACAAGCAAGCCAACAGGAAGAACGAAGGAGTCGGACAAACCTCGAAGAAAAAGAAAGTATAGAGAAAAAAAATGACTTTGGTTTATTTTAAAGATAGAACAAGATATAAACGAAACCCAAAAGTATAATGTAACAATTCCCAAATAGGATAGAAAAATACAGCAGTACGAATCCCGGCCCAGTAGCGTGGTTGGCCACATGGGATTACATACTAGAGCACGAGGAAAATCTATAAAAAATATCGAACAAAGAAAAGTTTATCCTGTACTTAAAGTCAGGTCACAAGTTACAGGTTATGCTTATAAATTACAATGGTTGAAGGTTACCAAATTACAACTTGGCGTTAGTAAATCAGCAAATAGCCTGATTACAATGATACCGGTGTTCAGAGCAAGATAAAATAGTTCACACATCAGCACAAATATTAACATAGTAGGCTCATTCCAAAGAAAGGTTGGGTAGACCCTCGTATTTAAAAATGAATTAATACCTAACATTACTTTAGAATAGAACACCTACAAAAATGTTCTTATATGCCACATCGGCACAATAGGTTCACCTGAACACACAAGTTAGTTCCGCCACGGAAAGAAATAAGCATAAGTGAGATTTACACAAAATAGCGTTGAGGTTAGACCCTCGTATTAACTGAATTAAATCTAACGTTACTTGATAACCTCCTTGCTACATACCAGTGTTTCACATTAGAACAAATATCTATCACCTTACATTCCGCAATGAACACCTTACTATAATAAATATCTGCCATATGGGCTAGATGACACTTGAAACACTAGGCCTATAGCCTGAATATAACTAGGCCTTGTCCTTGACAAGGAGGCTAGGGGGATGTACACATGCCACTTATAGCCACCAACATTTAATTACAAAAAGACGCTGTCAAATTTAGCTAGCCTGACATTTATCGGAACAAAAGTGTTTCATCCAACCTTAATGAAGGTGTTGAGGTTGACCATGCCTCTAGAGGTTGGGTAATTTCAATATTCTTAATCAGGAGCCTAAATGGTCAATGTCTGAAGAATAAATCACAGCATAACACGGGAAGAAGTAGATATGTATTGAAAACCTGAGTAGGCTAGGCCTAATCTTCAGCTCCAAGCAAAAGTTGACGTCTAGGGCCCCGCTGGGATCCTAGGTCCACAAGATGGCGGAATGACAACGCCCACTTCCACACATTAGGGCCTAGGGTTCAAGAGGCGACCAAGGAAAAGTCTGCATAGCCTTCACGTCGTTTCACGTTGGTGCTGTCCCGTGCCCATTGATTGAGGCTGAAGGGCCCAGTCCCATGCCTAAATCCCCCGTTAAATTGCAAAAACAACAACGTGCTAAGATTGGATCTTAAACAAACCACTAGGCTAGCCAAGGCACTAGACCAAGTTTCACCAAGCAAAAAGAAATCAGAGAAACAGACGATAACTCACCAACAGTATGGGAAGATATTACATCTGCATCAGTAGTAAAACGTAGTCGTCTCCGCAGAAATCGCCAAACCATGACAGGAATGCAGACAAAAGTGCCGACCCAGAAATTGCTCAGCTACTTATCGAGTCGCTGTCAGCTGTCTTGCTCTGACGGGAAGGTAAGCCAACCCACAGATACAAAGGAACCCGGGGAGAGACAGTGTCACCAACCGCAGAAAACACACGCGAGTGAATTCAAAACCAATTGAACGCAATGCCACTACAAACTCGGGAACGGCGGGGAACAAGACAAAATAAGCAGTGTTTAAATTAGTGTAATGTTATTTAATGGTTTGGTGGAGTGTGCTGCTCCACACACAACAAGACCTGTATAAATATGTGACTTCTATCCAGCACAACCAGGTGAGGCCGCCACTCTAGCCAGGGGGGCGGGGAAGGGCAGACCCATGATGCATGAACCAGCCACTGGCCAGTCCCACGGCGACACTCTTGTGTTCTTCTGGCTCGGTGTTATACTGTTAAATTATCTATTAATATACAGTTTACTCAATATCTGTGACTCATCCATGCCACACCAGGTGAGGCAGACCACTCATAGCCTAGGGGGGCGGGTAGGCACGACCATGTTGGTCAGAACCAGACACGGCAGTCCACGGGCGCACCTCTTGTGTTTCTTCTGGCTCGTGTAATCACTGTTCACTTATCTAGAATATATACAGTTACTCAATATCTGTGACTCTATCCAGCACAACTGTTGTGAAGCAGCCACTCTAGCCTAGGGGGGCGGGAGGGCACACCGTGCTGGGCAGAACCAGCCACGGACAGTCCACGGCGTCACTCTGTGTTTCTTCTGGCTCGGTGTAATCACTGTTTCCACTTTAGCTATAAATTGACCAGTTTTACTCAATCTGTGGACTCTTACCAGCACAACCCAGGTGAGGCAGCCACTCTAGCCTAATGGGGGCGGGGAGGGAATGCCTATGCTGGGCAAGAACCAGCCACGGCCAGTCACAGCGTCACTCTTGTGTTTCTTCTGGCTCGGTGTAATAACTGTTCAGCTTATCTATTTAATATACAGTTACTCAATATCTGTGACTCTATCAGCACAACCCAGTGAAGCAGCCACTCTAGTCCTAGGGGGGCGGGGAGGGTTGATATATGTAGATATATACTTGGGCAGGACCATCCACGGCCCAGTCACGCGTCACTCTTGTGTTCTTGGTCGGTGTACTAACTGTTCACTTTATCTATAAATATACAGTTTACTCAATTATCGTGACTCTTCAAGCACAACCAGGGAAGCAGCACTCTAGCCTAGAGGGGGGGGGGCACGACCATGCTGGGCAGAAACCAGCCACGGCCAGTCCCACGGCGTCACTCTTGTGTTCTTCTGCTCGGTGTACTAACTGTGCATAATCTATAATATACAGTTTATCAATATCTGTGGACTCTATCCAGCACAAACCCAGTGACAAGCAGCCACCTAGCTAGGGGGGCGGGAGGAAACGACCATACTGGCAGAAAACCAGCCACGGCCAGTCCACGGCGGCACTCTTGTGTTTCTTCTGGCTCGGTGTACTAAATGTTCACTTTATCTATTGTATATACAGTTTACTCATATTGTGACTCTATCCAGCACACCAGGTAAGCAGCAACTAAGCCTAGGGGGGCGGGGAGGGCACGACCATGCTGCGGTGCAGAACCAGCCACGGCCAGTCCACGGCGTCATCTCTTGTGTTTCTTCTGGCTCCGGTTTACTAAAAAAAAACAAAAAACTTTGTTTTCCCCCACTATCTATTTAAATATACAGTAATCAATAATCTGTGATCTATCACAGCACAAACCCAGGTGAAGCAGCCACTCTAGCATAGTTGGACGAGGAGGGCGCGACCATGCTGGCGAGACCAGCCACGGCCATTCACGGTCGGTCACTCTTGTGTTTCTTCTTGCCGGTGTAATAACTGTTTCACGTTATACTATTAAAATATACAGTTACTCATATATGTGACTCTATACAGCACAACCTCAGGTGAAGCAGCCACCTACCTAGAGGGGCGGGGAGGCACGACTATATGCTGGGCAGAACCAGCCACTTGCCTAGTCCACGGCGCTAATTTGTGTTTTTTCTGGATCTTGTATTAACGTTCACTTTTTTCTATTAAATTACAGTTTCACTCAAATCTGTGAATCTATAAAGCACAACCCAGGTGAAGCAGCAACTCAGCCTAGGGGTGTGTGTGGAGAGGCGCGACCCAGGCTGGGCAGAACCAGCCCCCACGGCCAGTCCACGGCGTTATTTCTTGTGTTTCTCTTGCCGGTGTAATAACTGTTTTTACTTTATCTATTAAATATACAGTTTACTCAATATGTTGTGACTCTGTCCAGCACAACCCAGGTAAAGCAGCCCACTCTAAGCCTAATGGGGGGCGGGTGAGGGCACGACAATGCTGGGCAGACCAGCCACGGCAGTCCACCCCAGCTGTCCATGCTCTTGTGTTTCTTCTTGCGCGGTTTTCGTTATAACTGGTTACTTATCTCTTAAATATACAGTTTACTCAATATCTGTGACTCGTCCAGCCAAACCCAGGTAAAGCAGCCACCTAGCTAGGGGCGGGTTGAGAGGGAACGACCATGCTGGGCAGAACCAGTCTTTGTCATTGGTTCATGTTGTCATGGTCGTCGTCGTCTTCGTCGTCGTCGGAGTAGTCAAGGGGTGGGAGGAGATGGGTAACGACGACAACTGCAGTCGTATTCGCCTCTACTTTCTTTTTTTTTTTTGGCAAAAAAAATTGCTCCCCTATTAATAGCTGATGTTGCGAGATGGGCTGATCTCTTCCTCGCCCCCCATTTTACCACATACTCTGGCCACATTCTACCCCGGGCCAGAGAGGGGCCTTTTTTGTTTATTTGGGTAAGGGACCTTTAACCGTTTAGGTCACTCCATAATGCACCACTCTAGACTAGGGGATATTAAGGAGGGGCCACGTGCTGGTCAGAACCGCCACGGGTAGGGGAAGGAAAGGAGGGTTCTCACTTCGCAATTCTGATCGTAATATGATCCTCTGTGCTTGAACCAGAGGCGTGTTCACAATAGCCTTTAGACGTGAATATTACTAAACTAAAAATTATTAAATAACAAAGACAACGAGATAAGATGAAATGAAAAAATGTTAATATGTGTATAGATAAATTCGAAGAGATTACCAACATCTTAGCAGAGCATAATAGAGAATTCTTCTATAAAGTAACCAAGACACCTTACTGTGTCTAGAGCTATGTTCCAGTAAATTTCATAAGACGACTGAAAAAAAATCGGATTATCTTCATTTAATGCCATATAACGAACTCATGTAGGAACGAAGGCGCTTTCAACCGCGGCATGTTATATGCCTCAGCCTGCATATTGTGAGTTAATGATATGAGTTTATGGGTTGTTTGTTGGCTAAAATAATAAATTCATTCAATTTTAGGGTCTTCCTACTCAGTCACACTAACTGATGTTGTATTCTAAGTTTCATACATTAAGAGATAAGTATTTAAAATAATTAATTAAGCGATATTGTGGTTTATTCTGTTTATGTATTTTAAGAGCGCGTCAAGCGTATTGATTATGTTTAATCAATGAAATCTGTTGATATGAAATGTTTTGGTTGAGTTAAAACACTTTTGAATGGAATATTAGAAAGTTTGATCTCTGATGTCATGTTAAAACACTGATGTCTGAGAAGGACCCACAATCGCCTGAGACAAACGATTAAATAATATGTGAGAACAAGCAGCCAAACTACCAGCACAACGTTGACTCAATATGCCTATGGACTGTCAGTACTTAGAACACCTGGGTTAAACATCTTGTAAGTGTGATATCGATTAACATTTTACATTGTGTATTTAAACTGAGGTTAACAAAGATAATTATTACTTTTATTTACTTCATTGTTGTCAAAACGTGGCAAGGGATTCACAATGATGTGACTGTGAGCTAAAAAACACATGTGCCTGTCAAAAAGTTGGGCTAAGTCTGGCGAGAACTTTTGAATGATCACCGAGAAGATTCTTCACGGCACGATAATATAGATCATTGTATAATATAGCCAGGCCTAGCCTGCGTTCTCGTCATTTAGTTCCCGGACTAGGGCTACATCAAGTTCTTACGCCTACAGTAGGCCTGCCGATGCCCTAGCTAGGCGAGTTGCTTGTTAGGGTAGGCATAGGCCCCTGCAGTCGTCTTATCTTGCGCACTCTTATTGGCCCGAGGTCTAGGCTTAAGACTTGGGGCGGTGAACGAGGTAGGTCAGTAGATCGGTCGTGGCGTGTATATCGAACACGACCGTCTGCATTTGACCGGGGAGACCTTACTGGTGCTTGCCCATGGCAAGCAATGGCTGCTGTGTATTCACCGTAAGTAGGATTACGTACAATGACACACGAATAACCCTGTTATAACAGGGAATAAAGTTTGTTTGTACATACATATGTATAGTTGCTAATTGATGTTTTTTTACCCTACATTTGAATAGTAGTCCCCCCCCTATTCTCAAACCACTTGGGTGTGTGACTCCATTTAAACTCTTTTGTGTTTAAATTTATTTAAAAACACACCTTCTGTTTGAATTATTTAAAACATTTCCAAAGGTTTGCTATTCAAACATATTTGGCCATTTGAAAGATAAGACACTAGACTCTTTTAAAAACAGCTCCACACTTTAATCAAAGAAATGTTTGTGAAAGTAACACACGTCCATTGAAGAGTTCTACACATGGAAGAAGACGGCTACGTGAGAAAACTAAGTCGCCTTCAACGTGAGGTTATATTGCGCCGCTGTGTATTGTTAAGTATATAATAATAGTGTGAGTTAAGTAGTAATTAATACTTATTGTTCAAGTTGATAACAAAAATATATATTATAGAGATAACAGTGATGTGCAAAGAAACGTTGATTATTTGGGTAAACAAATGGAATGGACTGGAAATGTGAGAAAAAAAAATACGATATTTGGATAGGACGAGGTGTAACCGTTAGGGTCCATAATGCCACCACTCTAGCTAAGGGGTTAGTTTTGTCGCCGGTGTTCATATGAAGAATGACTCTAAATCACTACCTTCCTGTTCTATGACAAGTTTCCGCTGTGTTGAAGAAATGTTTAAAAACAAATTTGAGACCGGACAAATCAACGAAACTTTTCACGGTGGTGTTGTCTGAGCGCGGAACTTGGTTGGCGACAACATCAACTGTGAAGCCAGTGGACACCTGAAACAAGACAAGAATAGGGCTGACTAAGATGGATGGATTTATGTATTGATTTATTTGGATAAATGGTTCGTTAACCGTTAGTGACAATAATGTGCCACTCTAGCCTAGGGGGTATAAGAGGAAGAGGGGCCAATGCTGGTCAGAACCAGTCACGGGAAGGGGTGGCAAGGGGTTGTGTTGCACAAGCGCGGTCGTCATCGTTTCGTCGTAGATGTGAGCCTCAAAGTATACAGTGACAGACACTAAGCGCAGCCAACCCTGTCGACGCTGCCAATACCAGGAGCAAGCATTTGTATATATATGCACAGACCGTCTTTTAAACCATGGTATAACACCAACAAACCTGTCCCCCCCCGATTCAATCTCGGGCGACTTCAGGATCAACATAACAAATAGCAGAGAGAACCAAGCCAACCTGTCGACGCTGCCACCAGCGACGAGGCGAGCATTGTCCAAGCACAGACGGTCTTTTAAAACAGGAAACACCAAAACAAACTGTTGGTAACGAATTCAATCTCGGGCGACTTCAAGGATCAACAAAAACAACTAGCCAGAGAGACCAAGCAACCCTGACGCTGCACCACCGACTAGCGAGCATTCCATTGATAAAATTCCTTCAAACAGGGAATCTCAGCGAAATACCTGGTGATCCGATTTCGCTGCTAAACGATCTATAATTATTGCATTAATAATATTCAAGACGATGAGTGGTGATAGTCGAGGTGCAGAGGTCAACTCCATGCCTTATGCGGGACACGAACCCGCGACGCGAACGCGCGAAAGGCGTGTCAACCGTAAGGTCATAATATTGCAACTTTTTTAGCCTAGGCGGATGTGGGGATTAAATTCTATGCTGCTTCCCCCCCCCCCCCATCACAGCAACGGGTAGGCGGAGCCAAAGGGGGCTTCCACGTCGTCGTCGGGGAGGTCGTCAAGGGGATGGGGAGAGATCCCCGACGAGACTGTCAGATTTTTCGCCTCTAGTTTCAGGGAGCTGCAATTAGAAACATTACATAGTTTAAATAATAATTGATATCAAGGAAGTGCAAGAAAATCATGTAAACTTACCAACTTGGTTCTACTAATTAAAACAGAAATTTTAAGCACTCGATCAAAAATGTATGGGCATTTTAAAAACTGAATAAAAGTTCTGTGATCAGACTTAGTATATACCAACTTTACAGCAATTGTCCATTCATGTACGGACTGATCAGGATCTAGGGCGCGTCAACCGTGGTAAAGGATCAAAGTGTGCGCTTCCTTTGATATTTAAAAAGTAAAGAAAGGTATTTTAATTATTATTTGTTTTAGTTGAACTCGGTTCAATGTTAAAGTTTGCAGTAGTGTCGAATATTTAATGACATGAGATATACTGCGATTATATAATAACAAAACAATAATAAGGTTAAGGTAAATTGGGTGATGAACAGAATAATATCATGCACGTGTTAAACATTCCCAGACGAATTTATGATATACAAATAAAAAAATGTTGTTATTTGCACGTGAACCATAGTCATAATGCACCTGTTTCGTTCTGCGGCATTATATCATAATTATTCATACAGTAGATTATTCAGTGTGTTGGTCAAACAACTAATCCAAAGGCCCTGGCTCCTTGGTTATATTATATGCAGTCTGCAGGGTGACACTCGAGGCTAATGTTAACGCCCTCTTGGAGATCATCCTAATGTGTTTATAAGCGGGTGGTTTCATCGCTCCCCAGCGTCTAAACAACGCATAAGTTGGAGCAACGGCGTAACTCTTGTGTTTCTTCTGCTCGCGGTAATAACTGCAACTTATCTATTAAATATACGTTTACTCAATGATCTGTGACTCTGTCAGCACAACCCAGGTGAGCAGCACTCTCGCTCTAGGGGGCGGGGAGGGCACGACCATGCGGCAGAACACCAGCCACGGGCAGGGGGAGGGAGTTTGTCGTATCACGTCGTGGTCGTCGTGTTTCGTCATCGTTCGTTTTTCATGTCCGTCGTCGTCCGGGCAAATTTACAAGGATATCTTATCATAAAATAAGGGTCTTGAAAAAATCATTTAACCCTGAATAGGGCAAAAAGTGGGACCCAAATTGCTTTCTTCCTTGCAATTTGAAATTCATGATTTTTAAGATTTTGGGAATTTTGGGGGATTTTTTCCTGATCTTTGACTAAAATGCTGATTTTGATTCAAATTGACATCAAATTAAAAAAAAAATCCAAAATTTATTTATTTTCAAAAATTAGATTTTTGTAAAGGTTTTATTTTTTTCCATGTTTTTTTTACACATTCAAAATGAATTACTACATGAAAACAAAATATCCGGGACATCCCTGAAAGTGGTATTTTGTGTTTGATACCCACAACTTGTTTTGAATCACTTACCCAAAATTCTTTAATCAATTAGAATTGATACCTGAAAAACTATAATTTAGAACACAATAAGGCAGCTTTTACCCGGGTTAAAAGAATGAGAAAAAACTGTGGATTTATTTTGTAGATTTTGTAAAATTAGTGGTAAGTATACTTATTATATATGTATATTTATAAAAGGGTTTAAATCGGTTAAAAGCATGATAGGTGTTATAGTAAACTAAATTTTCAAAAAATCGTAAAAATCGTAAAAAATTGCGATTTACTGAGAAATAATTTTTTGGATTCGCTTCCAAAAACGCGCAGTTCTAATGTTCAAAAATTTCGAAGGCTCCATAAAATTTCATCGCAAAGAGAGATTGGTTAGCCGGAATCGTGCACCAACACACAAAATACAGAAAAAAAGAAAGAAACAACAATCCGGATTTTCTCCAGTTTAGTGCATGAATCTTCTCTTCGCCTCGCTACGCCCCATCCAAAAATATAACATTTCAAAAAAATTATTGGATTAGGCGCCTTGGTAAATCGGGTCTTAGCCTCTTTGTACATTGATTAGATCCACACTTTAGTTGCCTAATTCAAACCCAGGGCCTAAACGATAAACCACAAATGTCTAAGTTTCCATTGCGAATTTCTAATACTGTGGTTCTCTGTTTAATCGCTATATCATAATATAACCAGACGCTATAGCTTGCTCCCTACAACGAAATAGATACGCACTTACTTGAACCTCTTGCCAAAAATGCTACTCTTATCATATCTAGAGTCAAGTGTGGTACCAAAGAGTGGCACATCAATGGTGAAAAAAAAAAAAAGGCTTGGATGGGTGGTGAGGAGGTCTAGCTTAAATGAAAGCAGTGACACGTCTCACGCTTATGTCCTTCAGGGTTGTGCCTGTTCCGCCTTATTGAATTATGAACAAGCTAGGCCACTACCTCAGGGTAATCGTGTACATGAACTGGGGTAGGAACTAGGTTTACTGGGTTACCATGAGTCAGTTGAAATAACCCACAAACAAAATGGCTGCCAACTGACCCGACGAGTGATGAAACTAGGGCGCTTCAACCGGTTAGGTCATATTGCGCTGCCTGTGGAATGAACAGTAAATTGAGAAGAGATAATGCAGGATGTTTGATGATTAGATTGCTTTCTAGTTATAAATAAAAAATAAAATGATGTTGGAAAGTAATAGACAAAATTAAAGTTATGTATGTGAATGAAAATAAGAAAGAAGAAAGTGTATGATGTGAATTAAATTTTTGTTAATAGATTAATATGGATGGGAATTTAGAAAGTTTGTCACCGTTATCATATTAGAAGAAGTTCTCATTAGATTGGGAGAGATTCAAATTGCGTGCGCAAGGCATCATATTGTTACTATTCTGCTAGAATAAGGATGTACGGTGTTTAAAGGTATCATCGGCATGTTCCCATATGGGAAAACCTTTTCTCTGGTTAGAGATATCCGTGTGTATAGGCGTGTGTGGCCTATACGAGCTAGACAATACCACCTCTGTCTCTACAGTGAAGCAGTCGAGAAGTAGGTGGACGAATTTAATAGTCAATGTGGCATCACACACGCAATTTGGTTATTGTGCAAAACATCCAAGTGATTCTGTCGCAAATCTCAACAATATTGCCTGAATCCACTCTTGTACATCGGAACGGGAACTAGAATGAAATCAAGCGCCGGACGGCTGGAAGCTCCTTAGCATTCCGATCAGCGTGTTCATCCCCTCTAGCCCACGTGTCCAGGTATCCTAGCAAAACTCTAGTATATAATCTCTTTGAGGCTAGTTTTCTAAATAGAATGGAGTCTTGTACTAAATGAGACGAAAATAAAGTGTTTTATAGCTTGAATGTAACTAAGCTATCTGATAAACACAGAGGTTTTCTCCACAAACGACAACAGTTAGGAATGTATGCACAAGCGCTCTCACGGACGGCGAATAACTCTGACAGGAAACTGAACACACGTCGCTTAGCCTGAAAAGTTCAGTTAAGGTGGAGCAAAAACAGGTCAATTCCAGCCTTGTGTCAATGTTGGAGCCCATCTGTGAAATACCAAAGTAAACCTTTGAGTTCATGAAAATCTTTCTAAAGTTAATTTGATACAGTATCGCAAGTAGGAGTTTTTATCAAAAACGACAATGTCGAATAGAATAACGGGCTCAGTGTAGACCAGGGCGGGTTATTTGCTGAATAACAAAATTAAAAACTGTTTCAGATAAAACATAAGATTAAACGAAAAGTTAATCTTAACCCGTGGAAGGGTTGCCACGGTTTGTATCACCAGTGTCTGACATACCTCACATTAAAAACATCACGATTGGTATGGCTGATTCAGGCATAGATTTAATTTCATTTCGTACGTACCATCAAGAGGTTTCTCCGTTCTGCAAGGAGACACACCTGACTCGGCATACAGGCGACTACCGGGCTTGTTCGAAATGCACCAAGAGCAAAGACGAAGACCACAATGGTGTGACAGTGTCTAGAAGTTTAAGGTTGTGTTACTTGCTGAAGAGTATACGAAACATCCATAGTCCCCATCGGTAGTCCAAACTAGAGATCCGAATTTCTCAACATGCAAGTCCTATATGCACCCACCGATGATTGCCGAGAACTTTCAATTTGGCTGATCTCAACATGCACTTTGCGTAACCAACAACGTGGTGTTTCCAGTCATGATGTTTTTATGGACTATACACTACTCCAAATAAAAACAAGAGATTACGATATTTCAAAGCGTTAATCAAACCACCCTTCATCAGTTTTTTAATGACAGTTGAAACAAGACAAACAGATGCGCTTTAAAACCCAAATAAACAAGCCAACTAAAACATATTCAAATTAACCAATCCACCAACTCACATAATATAAATGCTGGTTTTGATTTTTTTTTTTTGGGGGGTTTTTTTTTTTTTTTTTTTTTTTTTTTTTTTTTTTTTATTTTTTTTTATTTTTTTTTTTTTTTTTTTTTTTTTTTTTTGTTTTTTTTTTTTTTTTTTTTTGTGTTGACTTTTTGTTTGTTGTTGTAACATAAAAGAAATTATAAAATTACAAAACAAACAAGAAAAGTAACATAATGCTTATAGTTACAAAATCTTTTCCAAATTCCAGTGAAAATCAATGCTAGTGTGCATGATCACATATTACTAACAGACATTCAATGCAGCCTCTTAAGTACGTTTATGTGGATGGCTTCATGAAGGATAATGGATGAGTGTTCCACCACATTAAGGGTGATTTTCATAAACATGCTCTGTCCAATTTAATTTTTTGTCAAACCACCATGCAGAGAAGGACGAACATTTGTGGTTTGAATTGAAGTTCTATATAGTAAAACGAGGAGGTGGGTCATTTTTGAATTCCTGAAGACGGACAAAATGAATGCACTGAGTCTGTTGTTCTTTTGCACCGCCGACACAGAGCTAGACCTTCCCCATAACACATGGTCACACGTTGATAACTTGCTAAAAGATCCAATCGCGTTATGTTTCGTTATATTTAGTCTAAGAGTTATTTAACGTGGAGGCGGACTTGGCACATGGCTGGCTTCCGTAGTTGTGTTTACTCGGTGGCACATATTTATTTGGCCCAAAAAAGCTTTTTTAAATTTTTACCCTCGCGCCCAAAAGCAGAAGTGAAATATTCGCTCTGCCAAGGGTAGAAGATTGTGGCAGAATTGTTCACATCTTACAGCTCTTGTCATAAAAGAGTACATCTCTATTATCTACTGCATCTTCGTTAAACAAATTTATTCTTTCCCTTTTTTTTTTTTTTTGTGTTGTTTTAAAGGTGACAACTTGAATGTACGGCATGATTAATTGAATTATTATGTGGATACATTATGAGTTCTCGTTGTCGAAATAGTGGTAAAATGTTGCATCGACAGCATTCGTGGCAATTTGGCAACCACGACGATCGTGAAAAAATAGGGGCGTTGTACAACGGTTAGGGCATATTGTGCGACCTTGTGAAATGAAATGTTGATGAGATGAGTTAATAATGTGTTTGGTGTTACGATTGTTTCTAATATATTCCAAATATATTCCAAATATAATATAAATGAAAATGAAGATAGTAATGGCAAAACAAAAGTATTTTATGGACTTACATAATAAATAAAGAAATGTGTTTGGGGGCGGGGGGGTTTTTTTTTTGGGGGGGGTATGATGATTTGATTATGGGATTATTGCTTAACGGTGGATAAATTGCTTAAGTAGATACTTGGAAGTAGAAATTTAGAAAGTTGTCGCGAAGTTCTCATAGGATTAGGAGAGTTCAATATGTTGTGCGTCCAAGGCATCTATTTGGACATTCTGCTAACATGATAGGTTAAATGGTACATCACATGCACTCTTACTACTACATTAAAAAACGCATCGTAAAATTGGCCTTTCAAGCTGTTGTGAAAGTTTCTGCGAATAACATGGCCTATACTCCGCTCTTACCAGCAGATGTTTGTGAAGTGGACTTTTTCTCTTGTGGAATCGTCCATTTACGATTAGCAGAGTGTGCAAGGAGGTATGAAAAATGTAAGGAGAAGCATGTCGTAGAGTGGTTGAAAACCATCAGCCATTTGAACGACAATGTGTCGCGAAAGCTCGAAACCCAGCAAGGTCTTCGGCATTATAAGCCATTGTCAAAGCTATGTTGAGCATTCCAAAACACAACCAAAAAACGCAGCACATGTCAACTAAATCCATTTCACACCTTTATTATTCATTCTCCATATTGATATCAAGAGTTTCAATGTTTTAAGACTAATATCAGCTTGTTTTCGTCCCCCCTCCCCCCCGATGGTAGTCTCATATTGGTCATCCACCAACGAGAAGCAGTAGATACTGCGAAAAAACTCTATGTTTTAGTCGCCCCATAGTGGTCAGCACCAACGAGAAGCAGTCAAATACTTGCGAAAAACTCGATCTGGTATGTACGTTCAAAACGGCCACGTCATTTGTACAGCCACAGATAGCGCATGCTGTCTCCTTCATTATTCCATACTCCTTGGTGAGCTCTATGCCCAATTCTACATCGGGTCCAGCGGGGGCCAGAGCAATTATATGTGACCAATCTCGTATTTTGGACACAAAGAGAAATTCATTTAAAATTTAAAATTAAAAATCCAATCTATCTTCACAAAAGTTGAAGTAATATCATTCATATAATGGCATCTATTGTGAACAAGGTTAATCGTGTCTTTGCGCATAGTTTTGAATGAATTCAACGCCTGCTAAAAAAAATCGTAATAAATTCTAACCTCTTAGTCATAGAACTGATTTTTTATTTATGTGTGCACAAAATTTAAAGCCGAACCAAGCCAACACTGTAGGCGCCAACACTAACATATATCGATCAATGACCAACTAGAGACCGGCATAATATATAAAGCAGCAAACACCGACCAATCAAGCTGCATGGAGAAGATTCCAGCGACGACAGCTCCAGAACAACAAAGATGAGCAAAACATTATTATGCGCCTCGTGCAGGACTGGACTACGAAGTCACCGTTTACAAACATTCTATAGCCAAGAATGATGACTTAAGACGGTTTGGAGTTGATGCGTTTGTGGGCCCACCTATTTTCAATGTTAACGTCCATTAAAAATAAATTGGTCTTCAAACCAGCTTTTTTACATTGGCCCTACAGTCTGGATCACTTTTTCGACCTCATTTCATCGAAAAAAAGTTGATCTTCGGTTATAATGATAACAAGGGCTAGTGCATTTCACTATCATGAGCACATTGTAAAATTTCAATCATTTTTCCATTGCATTCCCATTTCACACGATATTGAGGCCAGACCTGTTGACGGCCAGTTAAACGTAAGTTTAAATCAAAAATCAGTATTTTAAAAAAAAATGCTCTAAAATCTACCAACATCACGTCGAACTTTAACATATTGTGCAACCAACACCGGATAGAACAACAAACCGATGGAGCTTCAAGTGATTCCAGTCTCAATCATTGCTGTGTTATTGTGCTATCAACCTAGTTTCTCGGGCTCAGCCAAAAGGTCTTAGGTCCAGAACGGAAGTTAATAAACTGAGACTAGAGCGGGCACAAACCCTGGGGGGTGAGACTCGAGCAAAATCCACGTTTGGTTGATTTCCGTGCTATATTCGACCACGGCAGACTCAACGAATCTTCGTATTCCGTCGCTATTTGGTTGACGGAAACACTCCGACTAGTCGTTAATTTGTAAACAACAAAATCCTCCATTGTTGTATTTCGATAACATAGCATTATATTTGCTTAAATACCGGATATTTCGTGATTGTTGGTCCACAGTACACTTGCTTGACTCTTAGAAGTTGATAGGTGTTGATATATATATATTATATGTGTGTTCCATTATTGTTTATTATTAAACTATAGTAATTAACAAACTACCTTAAAAAAAAAAAAAAAAAAACAAAAAAAAACAACAACAACAAAAAAATTTGAAGTTGTTTGTGTACACAAGATAAAAAACCAAAAACACGCTGCCACCAAAAACTCAATGCCTTATAAATATGTGGCTGGTAATTTTATACATAATCATGCGGTGTGTATTTAAAAATAACAAAGCTTCCGATGGCTAAACAATGGTAAAAATCCTTGCACAGACGCAAGCACGGAATGTTCGAAACAATCGGAAACGAAAAACTCGAGTCTACAGAATGTCGGATATTGGTTCTCATGGACGGAATCAGATTATTAGTCGTTCCGATACTTTTTCTTTTTGGTGGAAAAAAATTATTTCTCACTCAAAGGTGGGTGCAAAGGTTCACGCATACCATTCGATTCCCAACACCATAGTATCATTTTAAGCTGATTAACTCAACAATGTCGTTCGCCTTCATAGCGTCGCGACGCTATGTAAACACGACCGACGCTCATTTTTCGTCCGCACAGTTGACAACTTAAATATTAAATTTCTTTGATTATAAATGCACTTACAGACAAATCTTTATATCACTGTTTTCACCATGAATAGGGAAAATATTCCAGTTAAATTTTATATTAATTTAATTCGTACTCAGTCCTTAATAGTCACTGCCACTTTTTTTATTTAAAAATGTTTTTGTGTATTAAACGAGAAGTAATTGTGTTGAACCCCCAGTTGCCTGCGCCAAAAACGAGCTGTGCGCCATATTTGGACGGTACTACGTCTAACTGTGCTGAGTCAAGCAATTGGTGAAAACTAAATGACGTATATTTGTACATATTTACATTACAGCGCGGTGCTCGCACATCCGCTCAACACAACAACTCCACAAGGCTTGTACATTCACCGTCTTTTTGTTTTCTTTTTCGATGTGACAGTGAGATTTCGCGAGATCATGTGATAAAGAATAACGAGCATAGGTATGAATTTTTGCATAGTATGACTATCATGGTACTTTATCTCAATAGGCTTTAATAGTCAGCAAAGTAAGGTTTTTTGAGCGGGGTGTGTGTCGAACACGAAAGTGCAGGTTAGGGTCAGGCAAGTTAAGCCTAGGGCTTGTCAGTGACAGAAAATTTTAGTATTCACATACAATGGACTATATCCTACAGGAAACGATGGCTAGATGTGGATTATAAAAATTCTACGTCTAGCCTAGGACCAGGACTGTCAGTTTGTTTTTGATTGCAATGTAACTTTCTAGTTTTCTGGCAGGCGTTAAATGTAAAATGTTCCGCCATTCTGTTTACATTATGTAGGCTTACGCTAGGGCGCTGCTTCTGTTTTAAAACACCGCGTCTGAGGTATATCTAGATCCTACTATAATACTATTCAACAATCTTGGTCTGGATGTATGTGATCCAGACGCGTTGGACAACACAGTTATGACGTCACAGTCGTTTTGCCGCTTAAACAAACTGCTGCTTTTAAAAGGCATAAAATCACTGGATCTATTATTCACGGAAAAACAAATACAATTTGTAATCGGGCCCCGAATACTTCTTCTAAAAAATCTATTCGTACAGTATTTGGCGGAAGTGGAATATTCCCTATTTGCGTTTATATAGGGTATTGTATACGTCCAAATACATTAAAATACAGTTGATTCATGATCAAATAGTTTGACTCAAGATGCGTTTTTTTAGAATACGCACTGCTTCGTTTGATGGCAATGTCAGAGTTTTTTCAAAAAATGATATTAAAATGCTCAATATAATAGTTAATGATAATGGCAACAAAATGAGCTATCTTGCAATTGGCCATAAATATTACAGATACACTGTAAATAATAAAATACCCAAAGCGCGCGCGGCACTCAGATGAGTCGGGAAAACGTACTATATCACTGTAAATTTCCTTCTAATAAAGTTAATATTATTTTTCACTTCTGAACGCAAATAAAGCAAATAGATTAGGAGAAATGTAATGAAAACAAAAAAGTACAGTCAGTTCCAAAAAATGGGTCCCTCGTATGTATGTATATTTTTAAGAAATTGAACCGTTGCAAAGGGACAATTGTCCAGTGGATATGTTTTGAGTTGTATATTAGTGAATAAAAATCATCCCCTATCTGGGATAAAAACATACATGATATCCTTTTTGGCGATTATGGTTATGCAAATAGTTCGAGTCCTAAAAAAAATGTGTAAAAGGGTGACACTCAATTTTTCCTTTCACACTTCCCTCTTCAATGCCGAATACTTACTTTAAGCATAGCGTTAAGTGTTTAAAATATTATTCTGAAAGTATTCTTACACAAGCAACAAGCATTGTATACAGGAAATATAAAGATATGTAGTATAGACTGTTCCAAAAAGTGGTCCAAAATGTAAATTAGGATATAAATTATATTTATCTATACAATTGATACATTTTACATGGTCATTACACCAATAACACCATGTCCATGTACTTGTTTTAGCTAGTAAAATACAATTTTCAATAAGACACCATTAATAGTAGACATAAAGGCAATATAACCTGTCAAATAAAAAATAGAAACCCTCCAAACAGTAAATGGCAGAGGTCTGCATGCAGCTTCAGGTTGAGTTGCATAATGCATAATCATACGGGATTTACATCGTTAGAATATTTAGTAATTATTGTTGCTACAAAAAGAAATGACGCAAACGTAATTATTTATAAGATTAATTATAACATAAAAAAGTCAGTCTGTTCAGTGTGTGAACACTGTTCACAATATGTGTTGTCAGAGAACTCATTTGACTAAAATTTTATATAATGTCTATCTTAGTCAAAATCCCTTGCAGTTAGCCTATAGCATATGACATTTGTAAGAAAAGGATATGCATTTTCGCTACGTGAAAGTATAATATAAAATTAAAAAAACATTATTTTCAATGGAACAATCACGTACATTTCAGACCTCTTCATTCACGTTGAGTCGATGTTTTCTCGTTCTCATCCCTCTCTTGTACTAACATAATTTGTACAAGTCTGTATTTTGAAACATGTCGGTACGATGAAGAAAGTACGCCAATCAAAAAACATGACTATGGAAGGACATTGGCGTGAAACAATGCATGCAAGAGTTTACAGCACATCAGGAGCTGGTTCGTAATGATCAACCATATTTCAAGAACCGGCGTAGCTTTGAAACCGCTGATATCTCCATCCATGCAACTCTGAGAGGTATTTTGTGAAAAGGATTCCATGGCCATTTCCCCTATATCAGACTGAGTGTTTGCCACGGTTGAATGATAGATGAAGTGCGCCTTACAAGGTGGAGAAAAGTTTTCTTAGAAATGCCCTTTTTCGTGCAGAACAACGGAACAACGATAGCGAAATCGTTTATTTGGATGCTATCTCCTCCATATAAAATACACACAAATCTCTACACCATTCATTGTTCTAATTCTACAATTTCTTCGAAATTGTGTGCAACTGAATGTTATCGTACACTAGACGGTATGATAACGCTACCAGATCCTTGTATCGTGCAAAGAAGAAGCTTTATACGAGATATTTATACTCTATGCTAATCACGCGACAGGCATCGGGATATGAAGACTTTGTTATGATTTGTGACGACAGGATGTGCCATATGCTCCTCTTCCATTTGGCCATCAATCAACCAAAAGGATTAACTACCACTGATGTTCCACTGAGTCCAATGAGCACCTTGTGGCAGAACCATGAATGTGTCATGTTCGTTTGTGACATCAGCAAGGCTCTTCGAGGCACGAGATTTTCTTCCATGGATTTACAGTGTTTTAGCAAAATGTTTTGCTAGTGGTCGACGCCGTTTTCTTCTTGATGAGTAATTTATGACAACGATAAAAAAAATAACTAATAAATACATAAATAATGACATATAAAAAAAAATACATGTTGTAATTTGTCTGCAATTAAACTCAACTAACCTTGTGCTATTTTTGTTAAGAAATCTCTTACTACAAAACGGCACTCTCAAAGGCGAAAAATTGGGAAGACATGAAAATCTTACATAGTACGATATGGGGCAGAAACATGCAACACACTTCTCTGGATGCACGCATATCTTGATGTTGTACATGTTAGCCCGCTTTTAAGGAAAAAGGAAAGATAGCTGCAGCAAAAATAATTGATTTAAAGTCACTCTTGTGCAATTCTTCGAGCATCGAGTCAGTGCTCTAGCGACAACTTTGATGTGAATCCGTATACAATGGATGGCGTAGAAGAGTGTGTAAACACTTTATGAAGGAGAAAGCATAACAAAAGTAAACGATAGCGCTATTCGTTGTTCTGCCACGAAAAGAGGGAACCCCCATAGAAATAACTTGTCCCTCTTGTAAAGACGCCATCTTCATAAACACATCAAACGGAAACTATCAGCAAGATAGTGTAAAAGAGCCTTGAATAACTTTTTAGTGAATAAATCCTGTAGCGTTACATGATGGAGATATCAAACATTTCTGAGCCGTGCGCCGATTCATTTGACTAGAGATAGCCATTAATAAAACAATGTTGAAGCTAGCATGAGGTATTGCAAACGAATACTGTGAACAACCTGTACTTCTTTATTTATTAATTATACTTAAAAAATCACATTTTTGCGCATGCTCTTATTGTGGCAACATAATTGACGTAAATTAATAATTAATTAATATCGCGCCCTATTTCCAACAAGTCGGGTAGGGGGGGGGACGTCCCACCACATTCTGGCCTCCCCGGGCTTATCCATGGGCTAGCCATGCCTGGACGCTTCTTCCAAATAACTATCATTCCTCTGTGCATCATCTTTCTTCCTCGTCACTGTCTTCCTTTTTTTTCTTAATTACTTCCATTTTTTTTAAGTTATGTCTTAATTTTTTTTCGTTTTTTGTTGATTTGTTCGGATTGTCTCAATTTGCTTGAAAGACAGCCTATTATCATTGTTTCAGGACCTCCCACCAGTTTGCCATATTTTCGTTATTCCCTTTCATGTCACTGGTTAATTCCCTTCCCAGCTGCATTTCTCCTTTGAAATCCATTGCTATAATGTCTTTCCCATCTCAGTCTGGGCCTCCCTCTTTCTTGTTAGTTTCATGCGTATTGTTCATATTGCATCTCGGAATCCTGTCTTTTGCATCTCTTCATGTGTCCAACCACCTCAGCCCTTTCTTCCCTAGCTAAGAGTTTAAACTCCACTCTTAGTTCTTGCCTAATCTTCGTGCTCCTCATCTATCAATTTTCGTAACTCCGTTACACTCCTTTTTAAAAAAAACAAAATTGCATCCCGCAGCTTCAATTTGGCTTTCTTATTAATGCCCAAATGCCATGCAATGCACCATATGTGAGTACCCGGTACAAAATATGATTTGTATATTAAAAGTTAAAAAATCATTTAAATAAACGGTAAGGTAACGGTACATTACATTATGCACTCGAGCCTTGAAGCTGCATTGCAGCAATCTGCAGTTAATGTTTGGAGGGTTTCTATTTTTTTTTTTGACATGTTATGTCTACTATTGATTCTAATGACATTAAATAGCTAAACAATGTAACATGTACATGGTGTAATTTCGTAATGAACAAATGTACAATGAATACAATATCGTATTATAAATATTATTCAAGTTATAACTTTAGAAACCAACTTTTTTGGAAACAGTCAAAACTACAATTCTGTTATATTTCTCCTGTTATACAATGCTTTCTGCTTATGTAAGATACTTCAAAATAAATGTTAAAACGCTTAAACGCCTTTATGCTTAAAGTAAGTAATTTGACATGAAGTGGGTGTCAAGTGTGTGAAAGAAAAAGATTTGATTTGGTCAATCGTCTGTGACTTCATATTTTTTCAGATTCAACTATTTGTACAGCCATAATCGCCAAAGAATGGGTAGCAGGTTATGTCTTATCAGCTAGGAGATAATTATATCCAACATACAAATAAACAATCCACTGGGACAATTGTCTGTGCAAACCGCAATCTTAAAAATATGTAATGGGGGACCCACTTTTGGAAACTGACGTATCTTTTTGTTTGTATGTTACATTTATCTAATCAGGATTTGCTTTAATACGTCAAGAGTGACAATAAGAAGTTAACTTTAATTAGAAGGAAATTTACAGTGATATAGTACGTTTTTCCCGACTCGAGTGCGCGCGCAAGCTTTAGGTTTTTTATTATTTACAGTTTTATCTGTAATTTTATGGCCAAATTCAAGATAGCCATTTGTTTCCAACATCATAACTATTATTATGAGCATTTGAATAATCATTTTGAAAAAACTCTGGTTTTGCCATCAAACGAACTGCAGTGCGATTCTTAAAAAAAAGCATATGAGGTCTATTTGCATCATGAAAACAGACTGAATTTATGTATTTTGGACGTATAACAAGACACTATATTACAAAATGTGATTAATGGTGAAAACCATGGACATAAGGATGATGTCAGTACGTGCATTTTAACAAAGAAATTTAATATTTAAGTTGTCACTGGCGGACGAAAAAATGTAAGCGCGGTCGTGTTCATAAGCGTTGACGCTATGAAGGCGAACGAAATGTTGAGTTAAATCAAGCTTGAAATGATAGCGTGGGTGTGGGAATCGAATGGTATATGTGCAACCTTGCCACTCCGATTGTATACAATTCCGTGAATTTGGGTCCTATCGGAACGACTAATTCAAAACAACGTGGAAGTGAGGTCCGTCGGGTCTCACCCCCGGTTGGTTTATTTGCGGACTAGGGGCGTCAACTGTTAGTCCCGTAATGCCAGCACTCTAGCCTAAGGGGGGGGGGGGGCAAAGGCGGGGCCCATGTGGTCAGAAAAACCAGCCACGGGTAAGGGTAGGAAAAGGAGGGTTCTCACATCCCGCCCTGGTCGTCTGCGTTCATGTGTATATGTGGTCGTGTTGTCAAGGTCTTCGTCTTCGGGAAGACGCCAATGTGAAGGGGAGTTGTCATGCGACGTATGTGATAGTAGCGTGTCTCCTGTAGTTTCGGGGAGATAATATACTTCCTTCTTATTACTAGTGCTGTTTGACGAGGTGGACACTTTTCTCTGACTCGCCTTTTGCCTATTGCAGTTCCAAGCTCTGTGGCCAATTCTACCCCGGGCACAAACGAGAAAAGGCGGGTAGCACGGGCATGAAAATGGTGAACAGCATTCAAGAGTCAGACTACGTGAGAACTAGGGCTCTTCAACGGTTAGGTTATATTGATGCCACCTGCTGCTTATTATGTAAGGTAATAAAGTGGGTGGTGTTATATTATTATTTCAATTTGGTTCAAACTATATATTATAATATGTATGTATGTTTAATATAAAATTTTAGAGATGAAGTTATTTGGATTAGCGCGCGTCAACCGTTAGGTAATACCACACTCTAGCGGATGTGGGAAGGATAGGCCCATTGCTGGTCAGAACCAGCCACAGGTAGGTGGGAGGTAGGAAGGGGGGCTCAACATCGGGGATTATGTAGTCTAAAATCGTAAATGTGTGTCGCTGTGGTCGTAAGAAACCAGTTTTCTAATATGGTGACTAAGCAGGAGGGAGTCTCAAGACAAACGTCACATATTTGGGGGAGGGGGGGGGGGTTTTTTTTTTCCACACCCTAGGACAATCGTCCAGGCTAAAGAGGTAAAGCGTGGGAAGATGTTGGTTGTTGGCGTTTTGAAATCCATGGAGTTGATAGATAAAAGTACAACACTGTGTTTAACCCAAGCTATGGTTGCTGAATGGGCCTTTTGTCGGCAGATGATTAAACTAACCAGCCCAAAGCCTTTAGGTCTAGGACGACTTCACCGATGTACCAAAATCATGGTGTTTTACTAATCTCTCAGAATCCACGCCCAACAAACCACATCCAAATGTAGACAGAACTTCTTCGTTTTGAAACAATACTAATATGATTAAATTTCTTCCGATACAAAAAAAGGTTATTTAGTACAGAGAAATGAAAACACGACTGTAACCTGCGAAATGCACCAAGAAGACAAATATGGCGTGGATGTTGTTTTCATCAACAATGCATTACCCACCGCGTTAAATGATGGAACAATATTTTCCTACGCGCTGCCGCGAATCAACTCGTTTGTGGTTTGCGGCACAAGAAGATAGTGCGAAATGTTTTATGTAAATGTATCCGTTCATATGACACTATATTAGTTGTATTCAAGGCTATTCGACAGTCGTTTTTCTTTTTCCAAATAGTACCAAGTCAAAAGATAATGAATGTCCCCCTAGAAACTGGCATTTTAGAAAAAATCATGTTTTTCAAATATTTCTGATTCCTGTACACGGCAATATAACCACCTCAAAATAATTTCAAACTTCAATTCGCCAAGGCACTATTTCAAGTCGGGTGTGGTTTTTGTGAGCATTTCGTTTCGTTAACTAGATATAATATTAATAAACATGATCCAAAACGATTATATAGTTATATAATTTATTAAGGAAGTTGGAATCAAATTTGGTTGTGACAACAAACACTTCGTAATAGAATTAAAGAAAAGTTTGTTGAAGTTGTAATTTTTATTGAACGAACTGCTATAATAAAAAAATAAATAAATAAAAATTTTATGTAGAGTCTACCAACTCATTATATCAACTGATTTTCAGTGGGGACTTTAAATCAAAGCGACCAAGCCAACCCGCAGGCCCAGACGCAATCGACGCGTGAGCGATAACCAACAAAAGACGATATTTTTAATAGGAAATATAGCAATCAGTGGTCATGGACATGCGAACACCCACCGAATCCAAACTCCAGAATCCAACATGGCCGATTCAGAACAACTCTGAATTATTATGTTTGTATTTCGTCGCTAGGACCCGCTCCAAGCATCCGTTTACAAACTCCTAAGACAAGAACTGATGTGGATGAGAAGTCCAAAATCAAGTTAAAAACTTCGACTTTTTGCGTTGAATCGACACCTGGACATCGCACTTGGAAAGCAGAACGCTAACACAAGACCACCGGCCACACAAAATAAAAAAATATGCTGGAGAGATCAAATAACGTGCGTAGTTCAAAGGATGGTGTTTTTAAGTGGCGATCAAACCGTTTGGTCATAATGAGCCACAACTAGCATTCAGGAGGAAATCCATGCTATTCTGAACAGCCACGGAAAAAGGGTGGGGTGGAAAGCAGGGAGTGGTTTTCACGTAGTAGTCGCCCATCGTCTGTCATCCTTCATGGTGTCATTGTCTTCGGGGAGGTCGTCTATAGGAGATTGTGGTCCCCCGACGACAATTGTCAGAGCTTGCCTCTCGTTATAGGGATAAATACTCTATTGCACACTAGCTGATTTTTGCGAGATGGACTATTTTCATCTTTCCTCGCCTTTTGAAAAGCAGAGCCGTGCTCAGGAGGGCTATTCCTGAAATCGGGACGGGACGGGACGGATGGGCCAAACGACACGACTCAAACCCCACCCGTCCCGTCCCGTTCGTCAGTACCCCCGGCCGATTTGCTATTCCCGAGTTCAAAGTCGACGAGACGGGTTTGGGTGAGCTAGAACCCGTTCGTTGTCAACACTGCATTTGATTTAGTTTTGTTGTGAACAGCTTTTTCACTATTTCTAGCCAATGGCGTGCTACGATTTCATGTCTACTGCTTGCTGTCAAAAGACAGCTGCAGACGACGAAACAATAACATTGACGCTAATATGAGGTTAAGTTGCATTGCAATTCCTATTTCTCGTTGTTACCCTAAAATCATTCTTCGATCGTTATTATATATACTATCGACGAAATATTTTGCGTTTGTAAAGTGCATTATAAACAGTGTAATAATGTTTTTAACCACAGTTTGCAGTTTGCTAATTTAACTCGTAGGGCTAAGCCCTAGGCTAGCTGGGCCCTAGGGCCTACTTGCCCTCAGAGCAATCCCTTTGAAAAATCTTTACGTGTTAGGGCCCTCACTTTCTATGTATATTACGAGGAAGAATTCCCTATCCTGGGGTGGCGTACATATGCATACTTGTTTGTTATAATATGCCAAATAAATTGCGTAAACGCTTTATCTTGACAATGTAATCACGTCTTCACTTTCTTCTAACATCCACATTAGATTTAGGGCCTATGCCTATATCGCCCCCTTGCCCAGAAAACCTTGGGCCTAACTCTAGGCCTACGTTCAATTCATTCATTTCTTTTATATTACAAATTGGGGTAGGCCTAGTTCTAGGCCCTAGTACCTATGCCATAAACAATTAGGGTACAGAGGCCTAGGATGCAACTCGTAGAAATTAGCATCCGTCGAAAACAACTGTCTAGGCCTAAGCCTTTTTTGTGTTACGTATGTACCTCCCAATCTACGGGCTGATCAAATTTTACTTTACTTTTAAGGCCAATGCTCTACCTAGCTTTGGCCCATAGATACTGGGCCTAGGCCTATGCGTATCCTACTGACAACTTGTGGCCTAGCCCAGTACAAGTATGGCATAGGGCCTACAGGCTTTTCTTTGCACAATAAATTTATCATTGGCTATTATTATGCTACTAGGTATTAGGATAGTTATACGTATGGTCTATTATGCTTTTGATTGTAGACCATACGTGTGCCGTTGGCTTGTTTGACAAATGATTGTCGTTCAGGCTATGTTTGTAGGCTTACCAAGTTTATGAGGGCTAGTTTGAAGTTTTCATCAGTTTTGATTGAAACCCAACGTTACAACAAAATTTAAATTTGTAGGCCTAGGGCCAACATATTTATTCATTCAGGGGCAACTGTATGCATGTGCAACAGTTTAGTAAGGATATTGATATGAACTAAACATGGAAAATAACCATAATTTTGCAAGCAGTACACCTATCATCAGCTGTTGTAGTCGTAATCACTGCAAATCTAACATAAGACATCATTTACAATGGCTCAGTGAAAACACATCGAGCTAGACTACGATTGTAATCCCAACTGCGACAATTGGTACGAGGGTTGGTCTATGCGTGCAGCTTAGGTCACAAGTTTTCTCCCCATTAACAAATTAACTAATATTTTTTGGTGAAATTATTTGACAAAGCCTACATGGCAAGAAGTTTGCTGAAGGCATTGTCCATTGAATTGTGAACATGTTGGTTAATGCAATTTTTAGATATAGGTAGTGATGAAAATGTTGAAATTTCCAATTCAGTGAAAACTTTCAATGTTATTTTTTTTTAACTTTTTTACCTACAATTTTTTTTAAAAAAACATAACTATAAGGTAGGCCTTTTATTATGCAAAAATTACCTTCCAATATAAAGTTATAAGCAGAATACAAAACACATTGTCACAGGTAGGTCTACCGTAAGTCAGGTTATGCATGATTTTATTCAAACAATTTTATAAAAGTTAGATGGCCATTTCATTTGACATTTACAAGGGTACCGGACGTCTAGTGTCACACAGTATTGTTTTTTTTTAATTCTAGGGCCTAGTATTGATTTTGTGTTGCCTTTTTCATCTGAAGTACAACATAATAGCCCGGGTAGTAACAGTCGGACAAAACAAAAGTACAAACATTTGTCAAAACTATGCCATAAACCTGACTGCTACTGTAAAAATTACAATAAATTGAAGGCTTTACAGGCCTACTAAGTTACTGAATAATACCATACAATTTTGTAATTTTTTTTTTATTTCTAGACACATATTTTTACAACTTATTTCCTCTATAGTTTGGCATATTTCAAATCAGGTTGAATGCCTTGGCTGATCCGTACTGTGGCATAGTGTTTGACGGTCAGACGTTGGTTCTTTCCGGAAGAAACGGCTAAAGTCGGTGGACCACACCATAAGCTTGAGTACACCAAGATCATCGATAGCTTCTACGACATCATTCCATCCGGGATTACAGGACCACAAACACACTTTGAACAAATTGTACATTGTAATATTTTTTTGTAGTAGAAATATTTCCTGAAAGACTATTATGTTTTCTGAAGGAGGCCTACCCCCTACTAGGTACCGGTACAAGTATTGACTGTTGCTGGTAGATAGGTTTCATTAAATTTTGGTCTCGATGTGTAGGCATACACCAGACTTACCCAGCGATGGAGAATGTAGTGGTTAGTGTTTGAGTGGGCATTGTAATAAATATTTGTACCATTTAGTTGGCCTACCGGGTAATGATTTACCCGAAGTAGCCCTAAAATAGGTAGGTGAATTAAATTATAAATAAGGGGGTACTTGTTCTTCGGTTGTGGGGGGGGGGGAGGACAAATGAAATCTAATTTTTTAGCCCCCCCCCCCCCCCCTCCCACTAACCTACTTTTAGGCAAAATTAGTGTTTTTAATGGTGTTGGATCCCCCCAACCAACCAAACAAATTCCAAAAAAGCATAGGGCCTAAGAGGCCTAGGCCTACCCTTTTAGACAAACAATTTCAGTGATTTCATTCAGAGGTAAAACTATACCTCCATGGATATCTATAACGAGGCCCTACGGTACCTAGTTTTTAAATTTTTGAATGTAAAGCGAAACAATAAGTCTAGGCATCACCTGTTGAGTTGCGCAATCTAGGCTACGCCCGTCTAGCCTAGGGCTAGGATAACCTCTTGCCGTAGGTCACAAAATAAAATCATCGACCATTGGCTTATCTTCAAGGCTATTTACTACAACTATAGGCCCTAGGGACATATTTACACCGACTTGTAGTGGGCCAAGAAAATGATTTGGCATTGTAGGTCCTAAAATTTTCCCATGTAAATCTAGGCCTATGCCCCTTTAGTCTATTGACCTTCAATCAGTCAGTAAGTAAGCTAGCTACATGGGAGGCCTATAGAAAAACTAACATCCAATACCCCCAGGGCCTACCATATGATTGGGCTAAGGGCCTACAATGTTATTTGCATTTAAATGACCTTAAGTGTAGGGCTAGGCCTAGGGCCTACCCTAGGCTAGGCCCAGGGCCTACCCTAGGCTAAGGGCCCCAAAGGGCTTATTTTAGTAGGGTTAGGGCCCAGGCCTAATGGTAGGCCAAGGAGCTAAAAAAAATCTAGGGCCAATTTGTTGATGGATTTTGCCCTAGGCCCTAGCTACCTTGCCTAGGCATAGGGCTAGGCTAAGCCCTAGGCCTATAAGAAGTGTTGAAACGGATTTGCAGCCCAGTGTACTAGGCCTAGGCCTAGCCTAGCCCTAGGCCTAGGGTCTACTAGGGCCTAGTGAAAACCACTGCAATCAATGCAGGGACGTACATAATAGAAAAATACGTAAAAAATGATACAAATGTGTCTTTATTACATTGGTCACCCGCACATATTAAAAAATATACTTTTTAAATGCGATGTTTTAGCTTACCTTTGCCTCGTTTTGGGCAGTGATTGGGCAACTTCTCGGTGCATAGATTCGTATTACATCGCAATCCGGGGAAGATGAAACTTGGAAACACACGCGCAGTTTAACTGCGGTCATTTCTATTACAGTATATCGTACATAACATACCACGCAAAGCTCATAAAACATTATTTCCCTACGCTAAAACGTGAATTGCAGTGATGTTGTCCGCCATTGTTTTTTTTAAAACCCATATGGGTACCGGCCTCGGTGGCTCTCTCGGCTGGTCTCGAGCAGCCGAGATAGATTAGACGGGACGGATTGACAAAACGGGACGAGATCGAACTCAGGAATAGCAATCGGCCCATCTTGAACGGGTAAACGTGGTTCACGGGGTTACAAAACGACTCGTCCCGTCCCGTCTCGTGGACGGGTGAACTCAGGAATAGGGCTCCTGGGCCCAGACCTGACTTATAGAAGCCGCCTCCATGTAGACTTTGGGTTTATCTGGTGGAACCAGCCACGTCTCGGAAGTCATCGCCCTTTGTCATCGTTTGTGGTGTCATTGTCATCGCCGTCGGGGAAATCGTAAGGGGTTTGTTTATTTGGATAAAGGGACGCGTTAACCGTTAGGTCACTATGCACCACTACTAGCCTAGGGGATATGGAGAGGAGGGGCCCATGCTGGTCAGAACCAACCATGGGTAAGTGTGGAAGGGGGGATTCTCTCGTCGCGGTCGCCATCGTCTTTGTCATCGTTTGTTTTTCACTGTCATCGTCGTTGAGGAGGTCGTCAAGGGAAGGGGGTATAGTGTCCACGACGACGATTGCCAGAGCTCGTCTCTTGTTTCGTGGAGTATACTCCCCCCTTACTAGCTGATTTTGCAAGGTGGTCTCTTTTTCTTGATTCGCCATTTAGGCCCTACGCTTAGCAGATCCATGTTCTGGGGCCCAAATTTTACCCGAACCAGACGGGGATCTGAAGTTTCAGAGACGAAGAATGAAGAGCGAAGAGTATTTCAAAGCATTTCAGATTAAACGACGAGAAAGACGACGATGACGTGAGAAACTAGGGCGCTTCAACCGTCAGGTCATAAAGCGCCACTTTAGCCTATGGGGTATGGAGAGGAAAATCTCATGCTGGTAAGAATCAGCCACGGGTAAGCTGCCGGCCAGTGCTCGCCTTTAATTTCTGGAATACTTTGCCATACCCCCCTTATTTAAGCTGATATTCTGAGATGGACTTTGTCTCTTTCTTTGCCTTTTCTTCTTTTTTTTTAGAGCCATGCTCCAGGCCAAATTTTCCACGGGCACAGACGCCTTTCCTGACTTTTACGACGACGTGAGAAACTAGGGCGCTTCAACTGGTATGGTCTTATTGCACCGCCCGTATTAAACGTTAATAAAATGAGTTAGTGGGGTGTTTCATGATTATATTGTTTTCTATGTGTATATAATAAGGAAATAAATAATGGTATTGATAGTTAAAGCAAAACAAAAAATGTAAAATTGAATGGAGAGGATAAAAGAAAATTTGTATGTTGTGAATTAAATTTTGTTATTTTGCTATTTTTTTTAAATTTGGATTAAGGACGCGGTCAATCGTTAGGTCATGATGCACCACTCTCACCTAGGGGTGGGAGGGGGGTGGGAGAAGGGGCCCATAGCTGGTCAGAACCAGCTACGGGTAGGGGAGAAAAGGCGGTTCTCACGTCGTGGTGGTCATTGTCTTCGTCATCGTAGTCGGAGGGTCGCCGTTTCCGACGACGATTGCCAGACCTCGCCTCTTGTTTCGGGGAGTAAAATACTACCCTCTCTACAAGCTGATGTTTGCGAGGTGGACTTTTTCTCTTGAATCGCCTTTTACGATTAGCAGAGCCATGCTCTGGGCCAATCTACCCCGGGATAAATTACTCTGAACAATTTGGTAAATTTTTGTTTATTTACATTAAGGGCGCGTCACCGTTAGGTCATAATACACTACTCTAGCCTAGGTGATATGCGGAGGAGGGGCCCATTATAGCCGAACCCAATTTTGCACCTGAATCTGTCTATTTTTCATCAAATCTTATGGCCTCGACTAACACTTTTTGAAGGCTTCACAGTCGAGCCTAGTAGAATTCTATACTGTCCTAATAACTAAAAGAGATTCTCCACATATGACTTATTAGTTGTCATAAGTTGGATTGACTCAATTTGACATTGGTGAGCTAGGCGCAGCCTAAAAATGTTGTTTGGGTGATTCCTTGCTAGGCAATGTGAAAGTGAGGTAATCGGTTGTTACTGTTTTCTTTCTGTGTTTCTCTCAGAGTCAAATTTGACTCTAGAACTAAGTTTTGTATAAGTTGTCGTTAATAAGATAACTTTCGAATCATTTTTATTTAAAATTTGTTTTTGTCTGAAAATCATAATTTTACGTAATGTTGTACCCCGTCTGGGCTAGGGGTAGATATGGCCCAGAACATGGCTCTGCAAATCGTAAAAGGCGATTCAAGAGAAAAGTCCACCTCGCAAACATCAGCCTAGAAAGAGCGGAATCTATTACTCCCCAAAACTAGAGGCGAGCTCTGGCAATCGTCGTCGGGGACCTTGCCCCCTTCCCTTGACGACTCCCCGCGACGATGACAATGACAAAACGATCGGATGACAAAGACGATGACGACCGCGACGTGAGAAACCCCCCTTCCTCCTCTTATCCGTGGCTGGTTCTGACCAGCATGGGCCCCTCCCCCCCCCCTTAGGCTAGAGTGGTGCATTATGACCTAACGGTTGACGCGCCATTAATTTTATGAATTCAAAAAATTCAAAAATTACGTAATGTTGTGATTTAAGGATCAATGTTTATTGTTTTTGGTAAAAAAGTCGATGTTTATTGAAATGTCTGAACATTTTGAAATATTGTTTGCCATAATACAAATACGTCATAAAGGGGGAAAATTGTGTTGACAGGTGATTGGCCTATTTTTCTAATAAATAATGTCAACAATATCAGCCTGTCTTGACGCGAGGGAAACATCAGTTTTGGAGTTTGTTGGCGTCTAACAAACTGGATAAAGACAGATGATTCTCGAGTGTGAGGAGGACGGTCGAGTGCGACGAGGGAATCGTTTTCGTTAAGTGAACGGGTATTTAAAACCCAATGCTGTAATTAAAAGTTACCAGCGTTGCGTTATCTAGTGACGCGAGTGATTTTTTAATGATAAATCTAGGCCTACCAGAAATTCGAGAGAGACGTCAAGGAAATCCGCAGGAAAATACGAAGTTTACGTCAAGTGTGGTTTGATCTACCATTGTTGATATCGGAATACGAAATACGGATGTGGAATCCAGTGAGTATTCTAAAGAAAGCAAATAATATTGCATAATTCTGAACATATTAGTAGAGATGAAGAACGTGTCTTTTTAAAGACCTTCAGAAATATCCCGTTGTCAATAGCGTGATATTTCAACTTGAAATGATTGATCTACGGCCGAAAAAAACTAGCTGATCGAATAGTCACTACTGATATCGACAGAGGCGACACTTGTCGGGTAAGATATGCGACCGAATTTATCGGCTCAGACCACAAAAGTCCTACTGGGCAAGAATGCAAACTATCAGCCAACAACAAACTATCAATTTTTTTCTTTCGTTGAACAAGGCCCATCAGGATTTATTTTAAATCGAAGACAACCTATGGAAGGACTTTTAGATGACGCGATCTTACATTGAACTCGTCGAGCTACTTCTGAGTCAACGGAACCTGGGTTCGAATCTAATGGGCGGCCTATTATCGAGATCATCACGCAAACACGTCAACCTGCTATCCGATAAGTAGACTATAGGAGCCACATTGTTTTTGGCCTTAAAACCTTTAAAATTTTTCTTCTGTATCTCTAGTAGTATTTCAATAGCTCAGAAAAACGATCGATCCAGGCAGGGAGTTTTACTGTAGCATTGTGTTTTACAATAATATACCTACCCTTTGGTTAGAAACTTTAAAGATTCGTTTTAATTGACACAGAGTATCTTTTTCCTGTAAATATTAAAAAATTAATTTCTTCAAAATCGGTAATTTAAATTCATTTACATCATCGATCGATCGATCGATTTGATTATTTATCTCCAATCATTAATACACATTTAGTAGTATTATACTTTTTTAAACCACCCGGCCAATTTACTTAGTAATTTTGTACGGCCTGTATTTATTCCAGATCAGAACTTGCTATTACTTAGTGTGTTTGCTGACTGTTAATGTTGTTTGTTAATGTTGTTCTAGGGCACTCAACAGTAGAGTTATCAGTGCCCATGTCAATTGTATTGGAATCTTCCAAATTATCTTTTTCCATATTGTGGATTACCACCATGTTTTCTTCTTTCCAATGGGAGGAACGTTAGGGAAGACGAGGGGGGTTAATGGGAAGGAGTGAGGATGTTGGATAGGATGGGTTAAACTGGGTGGGAACGGAGGAGTGCTCGTTGCAGAGAGGGCCGGCAAGTATTAAGACGAAAAAAGTGGTAGAAGAAAATAAATATGGTAAGGCTGTGTGAATGAAGAAATGTGTGATAAAAGTTGCGCGAGAGCTCTCTTTGCAACACCCACCCAACCGGCCAGAGCTTGCCCTTAGTTTCAAGGAATACACTGCTCCCCTACTCACAGGCCAACCACGGAAAGGTAGCGAGTTGGACTTTGAAGGCCTGAGTTGAGCTGTGGCATGTTTCGTTATTTGGCGACCTGTTAGTTAGTTTTGTTTAATCGATAAATTTATTTTAATCAGACTCGAATGACAGTAGGAGGGCGTTTTCGTCACAGTGGAGTAAAGTCATATTATCTTAGTAGACAAAAATGCTCATTCCGTCCAACTCAATGTTGGGAATCTGAAACCTTTAACTAAAGGACAAAAACATGGGAGGTAAAATATTTTGAAGGTTTCCTTTAAGATTCCTTTTGGTGGTATTCTTGTTTCGAGAATCGACTGCACAAAATGACATAGATTTGTTTCTGTATTCAGCCCACTACTTTTCTCTAAAACTCACCATACTAATTCTTAAAACCTGATTTAAAATTTTTTCACCTGCAGCTCTATTGTGCTGTGCTGTATTGCCTGTGCATACCCAACAAAAGCATAATTTGTAACTTCTGCCCCCCACCCCGCAAAAATTCCTGCGGGCGCCCATGCCCGGATCGTTCACGTGTCTGTCAGGGGTGTCATGTTACAATCATATTTCATCGTAGCCCTCGTGAATATTTTGCCAGGAATCAATTTTACCCTGACTGAACGACGACGTAAGAAACTAGGGTGCTTGAACCGGGTAAGTCATATTGCGCCGCCTGTGACATTTATGCACTGTGTGTAAAACTGTGACTTTGATGTGATATAAGTTAATGAAATGAGTTGGTAATTTGTTTGGTTTTTAGCCTGGTTGTTTTATAAGTTATAAGTATAGTTTTATTTGCATTAAGGGCACGTCAACAGTTAGGTAAAAATGCGCCCCAGAATCCTAGTGGGGGATATGCAGAGAAGGAGCCAAGAATCAGCCACGGATAGGGGGAGGAATAGAGGGCGATCTCACGTCGCTGTCGTCATTGTCTTTGTCATCGTTCCGCCAAAATCTACCCCCGGCCCAGACGGGGAATGTCAGAAGTGGGATTATAGACTGTTATTCTTTGCGTTAGGCATGGAGTAAAGCCGTTATTACGACTGAGAATAACGTTTTTTGGTTTATTTGTATTAAGGACGCGTCAACCGTGTCCCGCGTTACCTAGAGGTGGGGGGGAAGGAGGGGCCCATGCTGGTCAGAACCAGCCACGAGTAAGGGAGAAGGGGGGTTTCTCACGTCGCGGTCGTCATCGTCTTTGTCATCGTTCGTTGTGTCATTGTCATAATCGCCCGGAGGGTCGTCAAGGGAGGGGGCAAGGTCCCCGACGACGATTGCCAGAGCTCGCCTCTAGTTTCGGGAGTAAGATACTCCGCTCTTTCTAGCTGATGTTTGCGAGGAGACTTTTTCTCTTTAATCGTATTTTACGATTAGCAGAGCCATACTCTGGGGGTTTCTCACGTCGCGGTTGTCATCGTCTTTGTCAAGTTGTTTTAAACCAATTTGACGTGAAAAACTAGAGCGCTTCACCGGGTTTTAGGTCAATATTGCGCCACCTGTGAATGAAAGAAAGTTGATGAGATGAGTTAATTGCAGGTACGTTTAATGACTAGATTGTTTTCTAATTGTATAATAAACAAAATAAATTGATGATGATGAAAGTAATAGAATAATAATAATAGTTATGTATGTGAAAGAAAAAAAAGAAAAGAAATAAATGTTTATGATGTGAATTAAATTTTGTTAAAGAGATTATTATTGATAAGAAATTTAGAAAGTTTGTCGCCGTTATCATATGATAGAAGTTCTTCATATAAATGAGAGAGATTAATTGCGTGCGGCAAGGCAACATATTTAATACATTCTGCTAGCATATGATGTACGGTAAAAGGTACTTCACATGTGTCACATATGGGAATAACCTTTTCTCGGGTTAAGAGTTTTTGGTATAGTGGCCTATTCTAAATCTAGACAATACCACCTCTTCTCTACGTGAGAGTCGAGACGTAGGTGGACGAATTGTATTAGTTAATGTGGGCATCACACTACGCAATTTGTTGTTTTGCAACACATCCCAAGATGCTTTTCGCAAATCCAACAATCTCTGCTTGAATCCACTCTTGACATCTGGAACGGGAACTAGATTGAAATCAACGTCGCGACGCTGGTTTTGGTTTATCTGGATTAAGGACGCGTCAATCGTTAGGTCATAATGCACCACTCTAGCCTAAGGGGGGTGACGAGGTGGGGCCCATGCTGGTCAGAACCAGTCACGGGTATGGGGAGGAAGGGGGTTTCTCACGTCGCGGTCGTCATCGTCTTTGTCATCGTTCGTTTAGTCATTGTCATCGTCGCCGGGCAGTCGTCAAGGGAAGGGGTCAAGGACTCCAACGACGATTGCCAAAGCTCGCCTCTAATTTCGGGGAGTAAGATACTCAACTCTTCCTAGCTGATGTTGGCGAGGTGGACTTTTTCTCTTTATTCGTCTTTAACGATTAGCAAGCCATGCTCTGGACCAATTCTACCCCGGGAAGCTTTCTTAGCAGCCCGATCAGCGTGTTCATCTCCCTCAATGCCCACGTGTCCAGGTATTCAGCAAAAATCTATTATAGAAACCTAAGAGTTTAGTTTTTCTAAATAGAATTCGCCAACTCATTATTTTAGAAATTAACCACTGAATGTGCCCCAAACTGAAAACTATTTCGACGCATTATTAATTTATATTCATTATCAGCATAACCTTTATGACAAGAGCTTAAAAACTTACAAGGAAAAAGGTGTTCCTGACAATTCATGGATAAATATAGCAGAAATGGTTCAAATGAGTGGTAAGTGAACATATTTTAATCTTACATCTGTCGTAAAATATGGGGACAAAAAACGGACCTAGAACCTGACATGAGGCCCTTAGCTTACCTCTCAGGTGTGTTGTCATAGACCTCGGCCTAGTCCTATCCAGCCTAGGCCTACACCCCATAGCCTACCCTACTTGCTAAATTAGCCAAGGTCTACTAATGACTTAAATCATGATGGCTATCTCGAACACGTATCTTCCTAACTCTCTCTCTTGTTTTTTTGGTTTATTTGGATTAAGGACGCGTAAACCGTAAGGTCATAATGCACAACTATAGCCTAGGGGATATAAGTGAGGAGGGGCCCATGCTGGTCAGAACCAGCCACGGGTAAGGGGAGGAAGGGGGGTTTCTCACGTCGCGGTCGTCATAGTTCTTGTCATTGTTCGTTGTGTCATTGTCATCGTCGCCGAAGAGGTCGTCAAGGAAGGGGGCAAGGTCCCCGACGACGATTGCCAGAGCTCGCCTCTAGTTTCGGGGAGAAAAATACTCCGCTCTTTCTAGCTGATGTTTGCGAGGGGGACTTTTTCTATTGAATCGCCTTTTACGATTAGAAAAGCCATGCTCGGGGCCAAATTCTACCCCGGGCCCAGACGCGTCTCGGTGGGGTCTGGGTGCAAAATGGTTGCGCGAACGCTACGCCTGCACTTTCTCAATATTTTCTACCAATATTTAAATTTGGGCAAAATTTTCAAAGTTCAGTTTTAACATTCGAGTGAGCATAAACAAGATATGATTCGAACGATAACTGCCAGCTCCAAAACTTAATAAATAAATAAATAAATAAATAAATTTTATTTAGAGTCAAACCCACTCATTATATAACTGATTTTCAGGGGGGGACTTTAAATAAAAAGCGCCCAAACCCAACCCTGCGGGCCCCCGACGCAATCGACGGTGAGCGAAAACCAAAAAAGTCGATATTTTTTAATGGAAATATAACAATCAGTGGTATGGACGTGCGAAACCCCGGGGATAAACCCCAAATCAACAAGGCCGATTCAGCAACTCTGAAATTTATTATGGCTTCGTTCTGGACGGCCCCAAAGTCACCTTTTTGAAACCCCAAAAAAGAACTAAGGGATTAAGCCCAAATCAAAAGTTAAAAAACTTCTGACTTTAGCGGGAATCGAACCCTGGACCTTCTCTTTGGGAAAGCAGATACGAAACCCAAAAGGGAAACAACACAACACCCAAACAGACACGGCAAAATACAATGTGCCTGGAAACTATGTCGGAAGGGTTTATGAGTTCTACTTTATTTGGTTGAGGGCGCTAAAACCGTAAAGTCATAAGCCCACTCTCGCCTAGGGGGCCGGTTGGAAGGGGAAAACCCCTGCGGTGGGAAATAAGCCAGGGGGTTTGGGGGGAGGAACAGGGGGTTTTCATGTCGGGCCATCTCGTCTTTGTCATCGTTGTGTTGGCGGGCTGCGTTGCATTAGGATCGACGTGAGAAACTAGGGCGCTTCAACCGGTTTATATCATATTGGACGCCTGTGGGCAGGTAAAAATTTATTTGTTAATTGTTCCGAAGACATCATTTTTTTTTTTTTTTAAGGGAGGGGTGGGTATGAGGGGGGGTTTAAAATTGGGGTCCCTATTTTAACTGGAAAGTGAGGGATAAAAACATGAAAAAGTGGACGTATATTTTATTAGGGGAAGGGGAGGAAGAGTTCTAACGTCGCGGTCGTCATTGTCTTTGTCTCGTTCTTGTTGTCAGGGTTTCCGTCGTTCTTTTAAACCTCGCCGGCCTTAGCTCGTAAATTAGTTTCGGGGAATAGTAGGTTTTTGGCGAAAAACTCTGCAGTGAAAACTGAACACACGTCGCTTACCTGAAACGTTCAGTTAAGGGGAGCAATGAAAAGCATTTCCCAAATTGTTGTCAATTTTGGAGCCATCGTGAATCCAAAAAAAACCTTTGATGTTCATGGAAATCTCTCTAAATTAATTTTGAATACACTATCGCAAAAATTTTTTATAAAAAACGCAAAGTCAAATATAAAAATGGGCTCTGGTGTAAACCAGGGGGGGTTTTGCAAAATCAAAATTAAAAATTTTTTGGCAGATGAAATTCTATAAGTTTAAAACAAAGTTTACATCTTAACCCCTTTGGGAAGAGATGCCTTGGGTTTGTTATCAAAGTGTCCTGACTATGTCGTTTTAAAAACCCTTCCGTTTGCTGGAGGGTTTAGGCTAGCTTTAAATTTTTCATTAATACGTCCCCACAAGAAGTTTCTCCGTTCTGCCAAGAGACACCCTGACTGGGCATACAAGCTGACTCCCGGGGGGCTTGTTCGAATGCACCAAGAGCGTACGAGACCCAATGGGGACATGTTAAAAGTTTAAGGGTTGTGTTACTTGCTGAAATATACGAAACTCCATAGTCCATCTTGGAGCAAACTAGAATCCGTAAATTCTAAACATCCCACCCTATCTGCCCCCCACATGTATTCTGAAACTTTCAATAGGTTGATTTTCAAATGCATTTTTTGCGTAACTCAACAACGTGGTCTTTCCAATTTAGTTTTTTGTCAAACACCATCCCGAGAACGGACATTTGTTTTGAATAGAATTCTACATTTTAAACGATAGTTGGGGGTCTTTTGGTTTCCCTTGAAGACGAAAAGTAAAATGCACTGATTTTTTCGGGAGAGAATCGTGTCCCCCGCTTTCGAGCCCTTCGCTTAATTGTTAAATCCAATTTGCACGTGTCTTTGAGCTGTTGAAAAATTTACCATCTGTAGAAGATTCCCAGGTCTCTACAAATGGGATGACATTGGCTTTTTGGGATAAAATCCCTACACGTTTATTCCAATAGCAACGTGAAAAGACAAGACCGAGCCTTGTGGTACACCTGTTTCCATGAAAACGAGTCTGACAAAACATTTTTAACAGCACTTTAAAAATTTCTACTTTAAAAAGTTTTCAAAAAAATTTTGGCTTGCCCTCTAAAACCCACTGTGAACTGTTGAATTATTATCCTCCATTTTGTATCGGATGTTTTTTTTAAATGTCAAAAAGAAACCCCCCAACAACATTTTTGTTTTGCAAAAAACCCCTTTCTTGAAAAAAACTCTCAAATCGAAAAAAAGTGGTCGATGGTAACGAGTTGACGAAACCCCACATTGGACTTCCCCAATAAACCGCGTGTCTCCAGCATCCACTTAGTCGTTTTTTTGATCATCTTTCGAAAAAATTTGCAAAAAAACTTGAGAGAAATAGGGCGATATAAATGGGCATCGCTTATCTTTTGTGAATTTAAGAAGTGGAATTTAAGATGGCACTACGCCAACATCGGGAAATATGTCAGACAACCCAAAAAATATTAAAAAATAAAATAAAAACTTCCAATGAGGGGATCAGTCAGGTCACAAACATGTCTTTGTCATTTTTTTCCCCCACAGATGTTCCGAAATGAGCTTAACGCCATACGGATTTCCCAAAAAGAGAACGCCTGTTGTATGGCTCATCGTTTTCAGAGAGAAATTAAGTTTTTCGGCTTCTGTCAACTGCTTGTGTGCTAAAAATTTCTGCATCATATCGTGCTTACTGCTTACCGTGCAAATGTGTCCCAGACTGAAGCCACTTCTGTGGATTAACATTGCCCGCCATCCTTGATAGCGGTATGGTTTTTTCCCTACTCCACTAATTGATTTAATCCTTTTCCACACCACGGGGAAGAGGTACGAAATTTTATGAAATACATATCTTCCCATGACGCCTCTTACTATGTTTGAAAATTTCGTCTCTTTTCGCCTCTCGTGCTTAAAAATTGATTAAATTTTAAAAAATGTGGGAAATGTATTTAAATTTTTTTTAAAAGTCTTTCTTTCCCTTGAGGGCCCAAATGCACATTTTGTTCCACCAGGGACGACACACGTCGTGGTTCACCACTTCAGTGGTATCGGGCATATTGCACAAGAAGCATTTACTAACCTTTTTTCAGCACGTTGGGGTCACGAGAACTAGTAAAGTCCCCCTTTGAGAAAAGGGAACTTCCTAATTTCCTGGAACTTTCCCAATCACTTGCGCAAGTCTCCATCCCTACCTGGATTGTGTGGCCTTTGTAGTTTAATACTTCACCTAAATTTGGAAAATGACCCTTCCCATGTAAACATCAAGCACATTTAGCTCGAGATCAGCGATAGCAAGGGTGTACACATGACTAAATCATGGCTGAAAAAAGTGCCGATGTGATTGAAATGAGTCATCGGGGCCTGTTCAACAATGAAACACTTGTGTTGTAGAAAAATCTCTACAACACAACCCCTTTTTTATCAGAAAACTATGATCCCCTCGTATGGTGAGCGTTAAAATCACCACCCAAAAATTACGGGGCCATGTTTGATCCGACAATGCCTCCAGATCCGTCTGCTAAAGATTAATGGGGGGGAATGTAAATACGCAAATGTGGTTACATTTGGGAAAGTAAGCTGTAACGGCGACGTCTGAAAGGGGATGTCAATGGAATTTGAGTGGGTACACGAGTCATGCACCCAAAAGGCAACCCCCCTGTGCACGTTCAACCTTTCCCGTATAATCCTTCGGTAATTTTTATAACCCTTAACCGTAGGGGTTTCAGTTTGGTTTTAAAAATTTTTTGTAATAATAAGATCAAGGGGTTTTGTGTTTTGTAGAGTAGCTGTAGCTCTTCTAATTTGCAGGAATCCCTACAAAACCACGTTATTAAATGTAGCCATTTAAATTTTTAGATGTTTTTGCCTATGTATCTTTAAAAACAGCTGTTTTTTTTAAATTTCACTTTATGGGTTTTTTTTAAAAAAACAAAAGGTTTTCATCCATTAACCGATCCTCCAACATGTCATCAGTAAGTGCGACGTGGAGGGCGTTTTTTTGGTTGGGAATCTTAAAAATTCTTTTTAAAATTTGTACCCCTAAATCCTCAAAAGGTTTCTGGTTTTTTTAAATGTGCCCCGGGATTTGGTAAATTTTCTGCAACTTGAACATCAACATTTCGTTTACTCTTGCTGGGGAATAAATTTTTCCCAATTTTTTTTCTCGGAATTTGAGATCGAGTCAGGGAAAGTAACTCTTTAAGAGTTTTCCCCGTCCTGTTGTTTTCTTTGCTTGTCTTTTAATTTATCTTGTATGATTTCGTATCACGCAAAATTTGAATCGTTTCCTTAGCTTTTGCGTCTCTTGAACCCTGGTGATGTCTTACATGGCTGGAGCCGCTCAGCTTCACGTGGCTGGGAGCTGCATCAGCTTGGGGATTTATAGTATGGGTTTTGAGATGTTGTCTATAGGATTTGTTGTCATTATGCCCTACTCTTGATGCTACCCTTGCGCAAATGATACTAGAAATTAGATGGTTGGTAATTTGTCTATAACCCTTTTTCCCTTTCCTCATGAACATTTTGTTTGTCACCGCCATTTCTCACAAAATCTTTTTTCTCTTCCGCCATCTAGGACAATCACGGGAAAAAAAAAACATGAGGACCACTACAATTGGGCCCCCAACTTGTTTGGATGTTCACACTGACTTTACCATGAGATTTGTAAACCCCAATTTCTGCAAAAACACAAAAACATGACAAAGACGATGACGACCGCGACGTGAGAAACCCCTTCCTCCCCTTAACTGTGGCTGGTTCAGACCAGCATAGGCCCCTCCTCCCCCCCCCCTTAGACTAGAGTGGTGATTATGACCTAAAGGTTGCGCCCTTTCCCTTAATCCCAAAAAAACCAAAAATTGATTTACAAAAATTCTTGGTGTGTCCAAATTTTTGACAGGGGAAACATCTCATGGGGGTTTTGGGATATAGGTCTAACATCTAAAAAAGTGGTTCCACTAAAAACTTTTTCAGGGAAATCCCTTTGTGTTTAAGGTGAGGGTTGTTGTGCCCGTTGGAAATTCTTCTCCATTTCACGGGGCATTATTCTATACAAGTCAATGACACCTTGTTTGGAGAGTTCCTCTTTAAATTTTTCATTAGTAACATATTTAAGATCAGAACAACTATTAAATTTCCTTTTGAATTTTTTAATTGTTCATGCCTTAACTTCAATGTCGAATAGGGAGTCAAATTTTGTGGTTTTTAAAAAAAAGTTCAGACTCTTTCATTAGCTGTCCAAAAACCCAAAACAATCCATTTCGCAGTTTCCGTAAATGATTTTACGGTACCTGCTACACCTTTAAATTTCTTTTTCAACGCAACTGGATATTTTAAAAAAAGTTGTGTTCTCTTTAATGATTTAATAGTCAACATTTTAGGTATTTTGTACTAGGTTTGGGAGTTTTTAACCCTAGTTTCAAGGGTAATTTTTGGGTTTAAATAAAGACCAGGTCTTTTCTTTTATGTAAAATTTTTTGTTTTGGGGGTGGGAAATGGGGGGATTGGGTGATTAAAATTTTTTCCCTAGTAGAAAAGGGGGGCAAAACCCCAAAAATTTTCCCCCCAAAAAAATCAACTAGCCCACTTTTTTCTACCCCATAGGGGCCCTTTTAAACTTAAAAATTTCTTTTTTTTTATCAGGGTGGGGTGTAGGAAAAAGCCAATTTTATTCCGGACCCAAAAACAAGACACAATAGATCTTTTTCCAGTGGGTCGGCTCCCCCCCCCTTCTCTTTTTCCCCTAGCTCCCACATTTGGGACATCAACCTACGCCATCTATTTTCCCGGGGTGACCAATGGCCAACATAAGGTGACAAAAAGTTCACTAGCCGATTTTTCCCCGGTGGCTATTTTGAATCTCCCCCATGATGATGCAGGTGGGAAAAATTTCGTGTTGGTCCATTTTCTCGCAAAAACATTTCCTCAACAACCCGGGTCCCCTTTTCCACGGCACGGGGGGCCGCACCGCACGGCAAAAACACGGCGGTAGACGTTTAGAACACAAAGGGGCCAGCATTGATGGTGAAGAGTAGAAAAGTGAAAAAGTAATGATAGGTATGATTGTGGGGTAAATGTGAGTGTGGGAAAGTGAAAATATATGCATGAGAGCCCCCTTTGCGATCTCCAGTCACCTCAAGATCTTATTTGAGGGGTCCACACCGACTGCCTCTTTGTCGCCTTTTACGATGAGCCGAGGAGGAATGCTCTGGGCCTATTCTACCCCGGACCCAAAATAAATTAATCGAATATAGAGTCTAGGCATTCAGTCGCATAACTCAAGTTTTCTTAGTTCATATCTATAAGAAAAGATAACATGATAATCATAATAGCGATTTGGACGATTTAGTTAATATTAAGGACGCGTCAACCGTTCAAAAACAATGCTCCACTTGAGCCTAGTAATCCTGTCAAATAAGAATTTTTGAAGGAAAAAATTGCGATGTCGCTGAATTTTTGCAGAGACCTTCCTTAAATGATACTTATGAACATACTAAAACTCCCTTACAATCGGACTGGAAGCTTCGGCCGCCATATTGGAAAATGGCGGCCAAAAAGTGTTGATTATCGAATATCTCCATATTGGTTGGAGACTAGACAAAATGTTTCAATGGCAAAAATATTCCCCATTCAATTCCCTACAAAAAGGTATCGTATATAGTTTTGGTAGGGGCAAAGGTTACGTCACAAATCGTGGTTTATATGTTGCTCATTGAGTACCAGCTTATTTCCTAATTTTCACGCCCAGTATCAAACAATGCCCGGTAAATCCGTGAGAAATCGATTGGAATACAAAAGGCTTTTGTACGGGGTTCATTAAAGCTTCCATTAGTATTTTTTTATAATCAGGTCTGCAAATCGGATTTTGCATTAACCTGAAATTTGGGTTTTTTCATTGTTGGCATTTCCTCAAAAAAGCCGTATTTGACTGTCCATTATTAAGCACAAAATAGCATTGGAGGAAAAATTCTTTCTATGCACACTGAAATGACTTAAATAATGATCCGATCACAACCAAAGTTTAAATCCAATATGGCTCCTAATTCCTAATATCCACAACATCAAAGTGAATTATGTAACAAAAAGAGTGTAAAAATAGCACGAAAACGGTATTCATATTGTGAATATTAGGAATTAGCAGCCATATTGGATTTAAACTTTATTTGTAATTGGATCGTTATTTAAGTCATTTCAATGTGCGTAGAAAGAATTTTTCCTCCAATGCTATTTTGTGCTTAATAATGGACAGTCATATACGGCTTTTTTTTAGGAAATGCCAACAATGGAAAAACTCAAATTTCGGGTTAATGCAAAATCCGATTTTGCAGACCTGATTTAAAAAAAATACTAATGGAAGCTTTCATGAACCCCGTACAAAAGTCCTTTTGTATTTCAATCGATTTCTCACGGATTTACCGGGCATTGTTTGATGCTGGGCGTGAAAATTAGGAAATTAGCTGGTACTCCAATGAGCAACATATAAACCACGATTTTGTGACGTAACCTTTGCCCCTACCAAAACGATAGAATACACCTTTTTGTAGGGAATTGAATGGGGAATATTTTTGCTATTGAAACATTTTGTCTATCTCCAACCAATATGGAGATATTCGATAATCAACACTTTTTGGCCGCCATTTTCCAATATGGCGGCCGAAGCTCCAGTCCGATTGTAGGGGAGTTTTAGTATGTTCATTAGTATCATTTAAGGAAGGTCTCTGCAAAAATTCAGCGACATCGCAATTTTTTCCTCTAAACGTCAATATCAGATCTTATTTGACAGGATTATAGGGGATATAAGGAGGAAAGTTCCATGATGCTCAGAAACAGCCACGGGGAGGGGGCGCGTTCGTCATCGTCTTTGCCATCGTTTTTGGTGTCATTTTCGCCACCAGAGCTCGCCTCTAGTTTCAAAGAGGGAACTACCCTACTTACCAGCTGATGTTTGCGAGATGAAGAAAAGGCAGCAAGAATAACAGGCATTTTTCATTTAATTCAATTTGCTAAATTACTAGTTAAATTTGGTTAACAAAGTAGACTAACTGATAAATTGATAATTAAAAGTATTCATTTAGCAACGTGAATGTTTTACGATCAAGAAGAAAACGAATTATTTAATTGTCCTACTTCACACTTACTTCATTTATACTTCACTTCAATAAAATGTTGATAGGGGGTCCACACGTCTTGATCCGGGATTGAAATTGGTGGCACGCAATATGTTTTCCAACATAACTAATAACAAAACGTAGATTTGATTTTTGTTTTTTGGATAAGGACCGTCACCGTAGAGTCATATTGCACTACTTACCAAGGGGATTGGGGGGGAGGCCCCATGCGGTCAAACCCGCCACGGTAAGGGAGGAAGAGCGGTTTCTCAGAGGGGGGGGGTCGTCTTGTCTTTGCATCGTTCTGGTGTAATTGTCGTCATCGCCCGTCGAAAGGTGTAAAGGAAGGGGGGCAAGGCCCCGACGACGATTGCCAAGCTCGCCTTAATTCGGGAGTAAGTACTACCCTTCATACTAGCTGATTTTTGGGCGAGGTGGATTTTTTTTTCTTGAATCCCCTTTTACGGTTATAGTAGGGGCTGAGATTACATTGCTCGATTTGCGTGCCGAAATTGTTTTTTTTGGTTTTTAAATTATAAAAACCATTCAAAAATGATCTAGGTGTTCTTCAATTTTTTTAGCCGCCATCTTGGGAAAAAAGGGCCGCCATGTACATTTCAAAAAAAAGATTAAAATCATGAAATTTATTATGTTTAAATACAAAAAAAAATTGGGTGTCAAATTGATCTATAAAAAAAATAAAAAAAAAAAATACAATAACCCAAAAAAAATTTTAAAATAAATTTTTTTTTTTCATTATTTTGTACTTTTGGTCTATTTAGACGAAAAAAGGGGCGTTTTTATTTTTTTAGAGTGCATGATAGTAAAAATATGATCGAAGTAATAATACAAAAAAATATTCCCGGGTTTTATTAATTTTGGGTACCTCTTGAAAATATACCGCTAAAAAAAGTTTTTAATTAGTTTTTCAGTAAATTTAAAATATTCGAAATATAATTTTAAAATGTGTACCAATTTGAATAAAGTTTGTATTACCTTAAGAATTACCTTTATAGGCCTATTTAATGTGAAAATATATATTATTTTTTGTCGGTTTTTTTGTTTGAAATTTGTTTAAAACCCACAATTTTTTTTTTCTTTATCTTAAAAATGCGAAGGGGGGGTTTCTATACTATACATTATACATTGCGAGAGCTAATATACTTTTTATTTTTACATGTAAATACAATTTTTAAATGTCTGAGTGCACATTGCTGTGCACAATGTTTTGGAATAGCACCTATCTTTTGAACGCGATATGCGAGGTGACCTCCTGAAATTTTTAAAATCAACACGTAGGGAGTACCACAAGACCTTTTTTACATTCATGGGAAATTTTTTAAATGTTCCTAAAAAAAGGTATTTGATAGCCTACATATGCGTTTGACTTCCCAAATTTCTCATCTTGGTCCTCATCACACAACGGGACTTTGCATCGTCTTCGTCATCCTCTACCTGTCTACTTGAATGAAATTAATCCCTGACTTTTTGAAACGGGGGCATTTGCATAAAAATACAAGTTAGAAAATTTTCATGAAAAAGCTTTTCCCCGTAAACGGGCCTTTTGAAATCCAACCTTTTTTTTTCCCAATATTGCCTTATAGCCGGCAGAGTAGGCTTTCACAGAAACTGTGATTCTTTGGCCCATTTAAAAACTTTTGATCTCAGTAAGGGGTAAAAGTTAGATAGAAGAACGATAACCCTTGCTTATCCTTGCCTGCTTGCTCTTCTGATATGTGGTGCATGGTTATGCCTTAAATTTGGGCGGCAATTTTCTCCCTTAAATTTTTTTTGGGTCCTAAACAATTTCCCCCCGGAGCAGGTATTTGCTTTGGTGATTTTAAAGGGTTTTTTGGGACATACATTTGGCATGTAAAGCTTTCAAGATCGTACAATACCTGGTCAAATCGAAATCGTCTTCCCCCCAACTCATAAAGTTTGTACTACTCTTTTAAAAAATTTAAATAAAAAGTCAAGATAAAAGGGTACAATTTTCTTTTTGAAAGCCTAACAAATTTTCCACCCCAATCTCCACCGGAAACAGGGAATCCGCCCAAATCACGTCATTTTTCATGTCAATTCAGTGCACTCTCATTCAAATTGATGCTTTTTTTTGTGTTTGCCATGGCCATTGGCCTTAATAAAAGATAAATTTTTCAGCAGATCATACCTTGAAAAAGGTATATCAATAAATACTCTGTGTCCGGCGTCATGACGCCAATGTTAAAATTAATGCACACACCATTGCACCTAGAACGTAAAGGGGAATTTAAAGTTGTGGGCTTCCTCGGTGTAGGGGCTTCATATTCGGTTCAAACAAGTGGGGATGGTTCTAAAAGGTACAATCTCTGAAAAACTTTGATTCTTTTTTATCAAAGTGTTTTACGAAGTTCCAGTTTTGGCTTAGTGTGATTTACTCTAAATGTGAGATAGTAAAATGTCGTCTGGGGAATGATTTTTAATTTTTGTTGCTTTTTAACAATGAATTTCATTAGGTACAATCATCATACTTTTTTTAAATATTACCCTTAAGTGAGTTTAGGGCGTTATGTAAACAATTTTATTCTTCCCTCCGAAAAAAAGAAAGAATTCTCCTAAACGAAGAACAAACTCTTGGCAAAGTCCTTCAAGTATTCATTCCGGGGCCTTTCGTGAACATTGCACTAAGTTAAAGCTCTACAATGTTTTATATTACGTCTGAACTGCGGGAACAGGCACATTTCAAGTCGACATAACTTTTTCTAAAACACGCATGAAAAAACTTGTTCATTTAAATTAGCAAGAAATCCGTACGACCAACTTAAAAGTTAATCTTTTTGTTACATATTGTTCTTGGGTGAGTAACTTTAGGCTACTTTTTTTGACAGTGTCCAAACATCCTTTTGGGGGAATAAAAAAAAATAATTCCTTGGCAACAAATCATCGTAAAATACTTGCCATCTCTATTTATCTAAAATAAATTTAACGAATTATGTTGATAAATTGCTTCTAAACAAAAATGGATTTCTTCCAGGGGATCTAAATTCCTGCCTTTAAATTTTCTACATGGTTAACATACGAACTGATATCTTCCCAGAGAGCTGATATTTCTTGCAAAAATTTATCTTTATCACACCCCTTCTTGGAATCAACTCGTTACTAGGGGGGTTAATTCTCACTCGTGGTCGTCCCCCATCTTTGTCATCGTACTGGCATTATCGTCGTTGTTTGGGGGGGTCATCAAAAGAATGAAGAGAAGAGAGGCCCCGACACGACTTTTTTGAGCGATAGAGCATAAAAATTCAAAAAGTGATACTCCCCTACCTACCAGCTGATGTTTTTGGGTATGGAAATTTAATCTGTCTCGCCCTTTTCGAAACAGAGGGCTGCTCTTGCAAACTCTAAACCCCGGCTTAATGAGGGCGTCAAATTGGATCCCATGTTTTTTTTATATAAATCCCAAAAACTCAACCGGCTTCCCCCGTTCAAGAGCTTACAAAATCGCGGTCTACAAAATGTTCCTGTGGAAATTTTTTTTTGTATATCACGGGTGGTAAAACTTGGTTTTTTTTTACCCAAAAATTACTTTGCCATAAATAAAATTAGAAAATATATATAGGGGGGGAAATAAGGGAAGGACCCAAAATTTAATACATCTACTCGCTGGTATTTTGGGGGGGCGCACGTATGCAGTTGGAAAGCATTTCTTACGCTTTGCTAATACAAAAAGCTCTAAAACCTAAAATATTTAGCTAAAAATTTTAAACTTTATGTTCTTGTCGTAGAAATACATACTTGTCATAAGCTATTAATTATTTTGGGCCCTTACAAGTTTTTAATTCAAAAAATTAACAATACTAAAACACTGGCTCTGACAGTAAAATCCTACTTTTACCCCCCCCCAAAAAAATATTTTTCACCCCCCTTTATTTTTTTGTATGCTTTTAAAAATTTTTCTTTTTAAATAAAACTTATTTCATTATTTTCCCCCTTTTTTCGTTCGTGCCTACAACGTTTTATCTAAAAAACTATTGGCGGCCCTTTTATCCCGATGGCGGGGGGAAAAAAATTTAAAACAACCCAGATTAAATTTAAAATACGATGGTACCAAAAACCCTTTAAACCAAAAAATATTTCGGCACGCAAATCGAGCCAAGGGGCCCTTTTTTTTACATCTCAGCCCCTACTATTAGCAGAGGCATGCTCTGGGGGCCCAAATTTTATCCCGGGTCCAACGGGGGGGGGGGGGGGGGGGGGGGGGGAGGGAGTAGATTTAGGTAGAATCTTAAAAAAAATACCAAAAAATGATTTCCAAAAGATTGTTAAAATTAATAATTGATTTAAATGAAAAATGAATTGTCTGATGCAATTTGTTTTTTTCTGCACGCCCCTCGCTCGATGGGAAAGAGGGTAAAGAGTGGCTGGGGAAACCAGGGCGCTTTCAACCGGGAAAATCAATTGCGCCCCCTGAGATATTGTGAGTTAATAATTTAATTTTTTGTTATTTGATTTTTTAAAACTTTCGGGGGGGGGTTTAAAAAAAAAAATTAAATGCTAGAATGATATTTTATGCAATAGAAAAGTAGAAAAGTTTTTTATTTTTAAATTTATTTGGGTTCCAAAAAACTACTTCGAATGATTTTTTGGTTTTATTTGGATTAAGGACGCGTCAAACCGTTAAGGGCATAAAACACCACTCTGCCTAAGGGGGGGGAGGAGGGGGGGGCCCCATGCTGGTCAGAACCAGCCACGGTAAGGGGAGAAGGGGGGTTTTCCAGTCGCGGTCGTCATCGTCTTTGTCATCGTTTTTTGTGTCTTTTCATCGTCGCCGGGGGGGCTCAAGGGAAGGGGGCAAGGGCCCCCCACGACGATTTTTCCAGGCTCGCCTCAGTTTCGGGGATAAGATCTCCGCTCTTTCTACTGATGTTTCGAGGTAGACTTTTTCTCTTGATCGGGGCCCTTTAAAGATTGCAAGCCATGCTCTGGGGCCCAATTTTACCCCGGCCCAGACGGGGGAAAATTTATAAAAATGGGCTACGTCGTCACATGTATACGTTCACCTCTTTCTTTATTTGGTTATAAGGGCAGTCAACCGTTGAATCAAATCCCCCCCTCTAGCGTTAGAGATATTGGAACGAGGGCCCATGCTGGACAGAACCCGCCCCCGGGTAGGGGAAAAAGGGGGGGGTCATGATTGCGGGTCGTCTCGTCTTTTTTATCGTTCGTTGTGTTTTGTTATCGCGTCGGGGAGGGACAAGGGTAAAGGGAAAAAACCCCGACGACGACTGTCGGAGCTCGCTCTAGTATCGTTTTTCTTTTTTTTTGTTTTGTATTGTAAAATTAAACTAGTGTTGTTTGATGATTATAAGGTTTTTTGGGCGCGTCAACCGTTTTCATATTGCCCTCCGGGGATAATGTTTTTTATTAGTTAGCAGAGCCATGCTCTGGGGGAGATTTTACCCCGGGCACAGACGGGAGGTTGGATTTTTTGGATGAGCGTACGAGCGAAGCGGCGAAGCGAAGATTTCCCCTTTTTACCTGGAGAAAAAAAACCGGAATGTTTTTTTTTTTTTTTTCTTTTTTTTATTTTTTGTCTGTTTGCCACACGATTCTGGGTAAACCGTACCCGATTGCGATGAAATTTTTTTGGGGGCCCTTCGAAATCTCTAAAAATTTGAACTGCCGTTTTTTGAGCGCAATCGGAATTTTTTTTCTCAAAATCGCAATTTTCGATTTTTTTCGATTTTTTAAAAAATTTTTTCGACTTCTAACACCTACTGCTTTATCCGATTTTAATAAATTTTTTCACAGAACCTTTTTTTTAGAATTAAGATATTCTTGTGAAATTTTAGCGCAATTTAAAAATATTTTTTCAAAAAATCGAAATTTTACAGTTTTTTTTTTTTTAAACAATTCTTTGCTTTAAAACCTACATGCTTTATCCGATTGTAATGATTTTTTCGCAAACCATAAATTTTTGATTAAATATTATTTTAAAAAATTTTAGGGCCAAACGAGAATTTATTTCTTATAAAAAATCGCAAATTTTTTGATTTTTTTTAAAATACGATTAAATTTAAAAAAATTAAAAAATATTAATTTTTTTTTAATTTAAATTTTAATTTTAAAAAAAAAAATTTTTACTTTGTATGATTTTGCCCAAACAAAAGAAAATTCGCATAACCCTGGAGCTTTAAAGCACCAATTTCGCTCTCCAACAAAAGCGGCGGGGGCTTAAGCGTTTTTTCCCGTAACGCAAATGCAACCAAATAACCAAACGACCATTAAAAAATTAACTCAATTTGCCTCTACTGAACCGGTAACCAGTTTGATTTTATCAACACTGTTAGAAATAAAGTAAAGGTATTTAACAACGACGGTTTACGAGGGATCCTCAAGTGATTCGAAGATGTATACATCTTTATGTTTGACCGCAATTCTTATGTACAATATGACAGTAAATACATCAGGGCTGGGCCAATACGTATGGAAGACACGACGACATGAAAATCCAGGGCGCGTCAACCTAATGGGTTGTAGTGCCGGCCTTGATTAATTAAGATAATAAAATAAAATTTTGACTTTGTTGTTTCGTTTGTTGTATAACATGAGATTTTCTTAGATATTGTTGTTGTTTTATTACGTTTATGGGCGCTTCAACCGTTAAGTCATATTGCCCCTTCTTCCATAATGTAATTTATCAGTTATAGTCCAAGAGCTCGCAACATAAAGTCTCCCCTCATAGGGTACATATGGTTTGACCATTGGAATAGAAGCGGAAATTCATGTCATTTTCAAAAATGTGCGTCTTACAAGTCAACGTTGGGGCGTTTACCCGTCAGACGCCCCCAAGTGGGCCCAAAAAGGTCAATCTGCCCCTATTAAGTATACTGATTGAACATAAGCAACATTATAGAAGAATTAGCCTAAAAATGAATATCACTCGTCAGACGGGCTGCGATGGTCCGTTGACGCCGTCAGACGCCCCCAAAGTGGGCCCCAAAAAAGGTCAACTCTGCCCTCATAAGGTATACATGATTCAAACATACGTCATTTTATAAGAAAATTACTAGAAAATCGAATATCTTTCGTCAGACGGGCTGCGTTGGCCGTTTGACCCGTCAGATGCCCCCAAAGTGGACCCCCCAAAAAGGTCAATCTGCCCTATAAGTATACATGATTGAAACATAAGAAAAATTATAGAAGAAGTTAGCCCAAAAATGAATATCACTCGTCGACGGGCTGCGATGGGCCGTTGACCTGTCAGACGCCCCCAAAGTGGGCCCCAAAAAAGGTCAACTCTGCCCTCATAAGGTATACATGATTCAAACATACGTCATTTTATAGGGAATCTTACTAGCAGACACGAATATCACTCGTCAGACGGGCTGCGTTGGGCCGTTGACCCGTCAGATGCCCCAAAGTGGCCCCCCACAAAAAGGTCAAATCTTGTTATGTTCAAATTATCTTGAACCTAACTCTACGTAAATAGTTGCATTCCACCTTGACCCGGGCCCCCCCGGTACTAATGCATCAACTCACCCACTGAGTCAGAGAGATAACAGCTGACTTGTGCGACTGGTAGGGAAGCAAACCCGATCGCGAGACAACTGTGTGACTGGACGGCGACCAGGGAGGTTGTTTACTGGGGGAACAGCTCGCTGTAGGATGCTACAGTGATTGTGAGCCTAGACTTGGAGACTGCAGCGACGGGGGGCCCCGGAATATACGATTCCGGCTAAGCAGCTTCAACCCGAGCGTCTTTAGACGGGAACCTTTTCACAAACACTAATTGGAGCCCTCGGGCCCAAACCCTTTGGAACCCTGGACTTGCGTCAAGGACTCGCCAATCCGGTCTTCACTCGTACCGGGACCCGGCCACACCCGGACCAGGAGGAAAAAATTACGCGCCAGGGTAGGAAAGCAAGTAATCAAGTACCTACCACCCCACTCCCAGGGATCACTGATAATTATTTTAATTGGCCTGTACGGCCTACTTTTCTCCAAAGGCGATACTGCCGTTGTGAGGTCATGTTATTAGGAATGAAATGCACCCAACCCACCAGAGGTGGGCAGGGCAATCTAAAAATAGTGTGGAACCTAGTCAGTGCAAAAGCACCTGTTTTGACAAATGAGGCCCTACTAGTCTAGAAGGCTTTATAATTTATGTAACCATTTATTTATTAAAATCACACCTTTAAATATTAGCTCCATTGTACCCTTGTGATCTACGACTCAGTATCTGGCCCACTCTATTATTTAGTGAGGACCCGTCATGAAAGCCATGCTTTGACAAGGAGGCCCCACTAATCTTAAGGCTGTAAACTGATAAGCATTCATTAATTAAAACTCACACCTTTTTAATTGATACCCCCCCTTTATATTGTGTTATTTTTACACTTTACTTTATTAATTGGTGAGGGCCTGTCAGGCAATAGCACATGCTTTGACAAGTGAGGCCCTATAAAAACTTAGCAGGTTTTTAAAATTTTGAACCATTTATTAATCAATCTTACATCTTTGTACTATTTTGCCCAATTTGTCGGCCTACAATTGTAATTTATGACCCACTATTTAGGATACCTCTTATATTAGTGAGGACCCCGTCAGTGCAACGCACATGGTTTATTTTTGACCTAAGAGGCCCTACTAATTAAGAAGGTTCTATAATTAACCATTGATCCGGTTTATCAACACCTTTGTATATTATGCCCCATTGTACTTATTGTGAAATAACACTTATTTATATTCCCTATTTTACCCTGTATGGTAATGGAGGACCCAGTCAGTGGCAGAGCAACATAGTTTGACAGTGAGGCCCATACTATTATCAGTACGCTTTATTATTCTCAACTATTTAGTAATGTTATCATGTGTTTTGTAATGTTAGCTCCATTATAATAGTTGTGGTAATTATTATTCACTGTTTTTACTCTTATTAGTGTAGTAACTCAGGCCGTGCCACTGCACATGAGTTGAACAAGCTAATCGCCTAACTTTTACAAGAAGCTATCTATTTATAACTATAATGGTGCTCATGTTCCTTACATAATGTTTTTCTGCCTATGGTAGACGCCTAGTGAGATTTTGTTATCTGGTATCCATTTTTCCATTGCCTAGGTTATGCAACCGGACATGGCCTACTTAATATTGTAACCAGGGTGCACAAGTCTGAATTTCAATGTGTAGCACCGCCCCGTACTAAGGCACCGTATACCCCTCTTCAGCCGAGCCTAACGTCACCGACTCACTGAATGCTTTCATGTACTATTCCTTGTTTGCAGACATCTAGGTCCCCTGCCCTCTTTGTTCATGTGGCGCTGTAGGGATATCGTGCGGTGTTTCCGGAGCTGTGGCTCATGCCCTTGGGGCAATCGGTATCCTGTCATTCATAATATTGGCCCCACGGAATATTATTACTGGTCTGAAACCTTCTGTATACTCTATCTAGAGCATTCTATGATCGTCTTTTGACCACACCTTGTAACTACCCTTTGTACCTATTTTTCAACAATATATAATTAAGTTTTTGGTTAAATTGTAACAGTGAGTTCCCGCGTTCTTTACCCCCTATTCCTCCGTCAAGGTTTCTGGTTTTTTCCCTAATTCCCTCCCACCTTCCATCATCGCCGAGGGGGAACAAACCAGTGGCGCCTTTAAGCTCGCTATTCAGCCATCCGGTCATCCTATCTACCCACACCACCCACCACTGCATCGTAGCCGGCAACCCGCCTTTTAATGCTCAACCCTTGTAGCAAGCGAGATTTGGCGTGCGACCAATTTGGCGCCCAACCGTGATTTATGGGTTTTGGTATCTCGCTTCAAAATAGACATTAATTTTCCACTCGTTCTGAGGTTTAATAGACTTTCAAAGAGTGAAAATTAATATGAGTTGAAATGTCGGGACTTCCTGCCACTGTGGCCGCAGACCAGTTGAGAAAGTCACTTCGTAGATCAATTCGTGACGACGACCAGTTAACCACATTGTTGGTGAACCGAAACTGAGCTGGTTATGCGAGCGGAATGAAACGAATTCCAGACTGACTGAGGAATTTTCAGGGACGAGACGAGACCCACTGTAATTGTAAATTAGATGCAAAAGTTAGCACATTACATTGTTCGAATTCAGAATGGTAGATGTGAAGCACGATGAGGACTTTCGAAAGTGTGGAGGTCGACGTTTACTAAAATTAACCTATGGACCGTATGAGGAGCTAGAATCAGAGCAAAATGTCAAGAGGATTCAGATGACGATCTCACTCCGCACCGAACATACAAACCTGCTACATAGTGACAGAACGAATCATGTAACTACAGACTCGGCTAGTACTTCGTTACGTAATGAAACTCGGTAAATTGAATACAAAGTCTATTCCCGTTTTGAAATGGAAGATTTTAACTTTTTTCGGAAAAGGTGTTAGCCTAGGGGCCCTTTCTGAAAGGAGTCTCTGAACTCCGAGTTGCGGCGCGGATTACGGATTATAACTCATGGGGCATCAGCTCTTGATCTCTTTAGTGGACTGCGTTTAGGATTGTTCGAGGGCAGCAAGATGCCGTTTGTAGATCTGTGGTACGTCGAACTAGTCGCAGAACTACAGCAACATTTCACCGTGGCGGATTACGAAGACTGGCTGTAGGGAAAGAAAATTCGACTCCGACTCAGGGGAAAGACTGAGCAGTATAGACATTTATGTAGCCACCATGGAAAATATTTTTGCGCGTCTAGACTCACCAACCTCGAACCAACGATTAAGTTATAAAAGAATTTTAGCCCCATACTACCAAGACAGGTTTGTTCCTTGCATGACATTAATACTATTCATGACTTCTCACATGTAGGACGTCGAGTGGAAGCAGGACAGGTGCGCACAGAGAATACAATGCGCCCCCACCAAAAACGCGACAATGAGAAAGATCTAGCATATTCGAGGCGAACGTCAGAACTTGTCGAGGTTTCACACCAGGTTAAGACAGCCACGTTTTTCAGAGGTATCACCACGATAGCTAATAGGGGGTAAAACAAAAGCATGTTGGAACTGTCAGGAACCAGGTCATCCGTATCGCATGTCCAAAACCCCTGACTCCAATTCTGTTTAACTTGTGGCACTCCTGGTGTATCAGTTACGCCAAACTGCAGAATGTCATAAGGGAACGCTAACAGGGAGGAATTTGACAAGACGTCGCATATCTTTCCCTCCCGTAGTCCTTGTGAAAACATCTGCGGCAGAATGGGTAAGTGGCTACGGCATGTTTTCTGATTTCATCAAGATAAACCCTCGATTGATTATCTACTCCAAACACAAAACCGGAGATGATAGATTGTACCGTCAACGTTAAGATATTAGATTGTCAATTCTCGGGATGCTGGAATTCAGGGCTTCGCGTTTCGATACTTGGACAAAAAGGCTTAGACCACATGCAGAGACGGGGGGGGGGGGGGGGGGGGGGGGGGGGGTTGGAAATGAAAACAGACCTGGCATATCCAATTGAAGGTGGCTATGGACAGTTTTGCCAGGTGTTAGGATTCATGAACATCCCTATTGGAATTGGAGGTTCCATCCATAACATGAGGTGCTGGTCGTTCCAATCTGTGAAACACCACTAATTCCTTGGATTAAGATTTTTGGAGAAAGGTGAAACTCCTTCGAATTTTGTTCAATCACCTGGACATTCGACACGACTGACGAGTGCTATGTCAATTAAGTTGGTGTTGACAAGAACATATATCCAACGAACAGTGTAGGAACTAGATGCCTTGTTAGCCCGGAATTTCCGAACAAATTGTTACAATCACTTGTCAGACAACATTAGTTCACACAAATAGACACAGGACAGCCTGAACCTATAAAACCGCGGTTATTACCCACTTTCCCCGTTCAAACAGGCACAGATGGAATGCGGAATTAACCATATGCTACACTGGGAGTGGTGGTTCCATCAAAAAGGCCGTGGTCATCCCAGCTCTTCTGGTTGGCAAGTCCTATGCACCTCACGATTTGTGGTGGATTTCCGTAAGTGAATAAAGTAACGAAACGGGATGCGTATCCCCATTCCTTACGTAACTCAATTTTAGACAGAACTTCGAAGATGCTCGTTTCCTACCTCCCTCGATCTTAAAAGCGCTTATTGGCAGGTACCAGTAGCCCCAAAAGTCGAGAGAAGACAGCTTTTACTATCCCTTACACGAGGTTTTGTTCGAGTGTGTTACCGAGTATGCCGTTCGCATACATAATTCTCCAGCGACTTGGCCGAGACTGATAGACCGCATTTAAGATCAGTCTCGAGCCTACTTTTTGTCTATCTTGATGACGATCATTATCTGCACTTCCACTTTCCAAAGCATCTGGAGTGTTGGAAGAAGTCTTTTCGGAGTTAATAGAAGCTAATTTAACACTGAATCGTGAAAAATGTAAGTTTTTGCAGGTCCAGAGCTAAAGTATCGGGATAACGTTTGTCGATTCCATTGGTTTGCCACTGCGATCCGTGAGAAAAGTGCAGCCATATCGGACTATCCAGCACCCAAAACACTGAAGGAGCTTCGTCGATTTATCGTATGACCTCGTGGTACCGAAGATTCGTTTCCAGGATTTTCTACCATTATAGGCCCGTTTGACTAAGCTGACGCACAAGAACCAAAAGTTTGGCATGGAATGCTGAAGCGCAAGAAGCCTTCCAGGACTTAAAGGAAAATTGATCACAGCACCGGATTCCTTTCCTGCCGCGGATTTCTCACGAAATTTTTGCGTGTCAAACGGATGCATCGACTATGGCTGAGGGTGCAGTGCTAAGTCCCAATGCATGACGATGGGGAGAAGTAGTAGCATTCGCCAGTAGAACCTTAACTAACAACGAGAAAAAGTTTTCATGCAACAGAGAAATAGTGCTTAGGCTGTTGTTTGGGCCATTGAAAAGTATCGGCCTTACAATGAAGGAAGTGAATTCACCGTTATCACGGACCACCATAGTTTTGATCTGGCTCCAAAAACTCCTAACAAGATCCGACAGGTAGATTAGCTCGCTGGGCGCTACGGCTTCAACCTATAAACTATCAATAATTCATCGCAAAGGGAAGACAATGTTGTACCTGACGCACTCTCGGGTCCGACCAGTTGATCTTATCACTCTTCCGTATAACTATTACAGGCATCCTTGGTATCAAGAAAACCCTTCTTCTTGTCCAGAACAACTTTAGAACCTACCCAAAATGGAATGTTGACCAGGACTGTTTATATAAGCTAAACGGGACTTGGAAAGATGGTTTGTTCAACAGAGTCCCGCCGGCAGTATTTGAAGATGTCATGATGATGCAACAGCAGGTCACTTGGGCATATGGAAAACTACAAAGAAATTTGTAACTCAACTATTGGCCGAAAATGAAGTCCGACGTGTCCAGTATGTTAACCAATGCTTCCGTTTGGTCTGGCAGTATAAACCGGAAAGACAGCTACCAGCAGGACTTATGGGTCGATGCAAGGAACGTTAGCAAACCCTGTCAGCTCATTTCTTCTGACCTTTCTTTGGACCGTTTCCGCGTTCGAGAAAGGGAATAATTATCTCCTTGTTTTGCAGATTGTTTACCAAATACACTCTGAATTCTTTCCCTCTACGGGCAGCTAACGCCAAAGCATAGTTCGCCACATGGAAGAAGATGTTTTTTCCTGATCTATGGAGCTCCACAAACCATTGTATGTGACAATGGGTCTCAGTATGCAGGCAAGGAATGAACACTACTACGCAATATCAATCGAAAATATCTTCAATGCTCGCTAACCATCCACAAAACATTCCCTCGGACAGGATTATCAAGTCCTGAAGACCATGATTGCATATACGTGAAGGATAATCACCAAACATGGGACCAAAACATCCATAATTTGGTTATGCGATTCGAACGAGCACACAATGAAAGTTACAGGGTAACACTCCGGTGATACCTAAACTTTGAAGAGAATTTACACATCAGGCAGAGCACATGGAGACTACCGAGGTGACTTGGACCAATCCCACTTGCGAACGTCAGGGAGGATTGGGCCCCAAGAAATTAAATCCTTCAAGCAACAATATCGGACAGTGCCCGTAGGATTGTTTAAGGGCGGACGACAATGCTAAACGGTACAATCCTGCGCCGCAGACCAGTCACCTATGAGGTTGGCCAGATGTTTACAAGAAAAAATTATGCACAGTCGGGATGCAGCAGCAACTTTTCAGCAAGTTAGCCAAAGTTTGTAGGGACCTTTTGTAATCAAGTCCAAGTTGTCTCCACTAAGTTTTCGAGTTGGTTTACAACAGAAATAAAAGCATTGGGTTATTGGCATGTTTTGTGACCTTCGAAGTTCCCCAGAAGATAAATAAAAACTAATTGTTCTTCATGACACCTTGTCTGTAGGAGGGGGGTGTTTTATGTTCAAATTATCTTGACCTAACTCTTACGTAAATGTTTGCATTCGCACCCTGACCCGGGCGGTATAATGCATCAACTCCACCCAGCTGAGCAGAGAGAGAACAGCTGACTTGTGCGACTGGTAGGAAGCAAACGCGATCGCGAGACACGTGTGACTGGACGCCGACAGGGAGTGTTGTGTATGTTGTGTAGTTGGGGGGGTTTGTGGTTGGGAGTGTTTTTTGCTGTGAACCAGCTCAGCGCGCTGTACGGATGCTAGACAGGTGATTGTGAGCCTAGACTTGGAGACTGCTATGCGACGTGGGCCCGAATATACGATTCCAGCTAATCCAGCATTCAACCGAGCGTCTTAGACGGAACCTTCTTCACAACACTAATTCGAGCCCTCGGGACGAAACCTTGGAACCCTAGACTTGCTTGTCAAGACTCGACCAATCCAGGTCATTACTCGTACCGACCAGCACCCCAGGACCAGAGGAGGAAACAATTACGCGCCAGGCTAGACGTCAAGTAATCAACGTACTACCACCCAACTCCAGGTATCACTGATAATTATTAATTGGCCTGTACGGCTACTTTTCTCCAAAGCGAGATACTCGCCGTTGTGAGGTCATGTTATTAGATATGTAAATGCCCCAACCCCCAGAGGTGGCGAGGGCAATCTAACAATAGTGTGGAACCTAGTCAGTGCAATAGCACCTGTTTTAACAAGTGAGCCCTACTAGTCTGAGAAGGCTTTATAATTGATGTAACCATTTATTTATTAATATCACACCTTTATTATGTTATGCTCCATTGTACCCTTGTGATCTACGACTCAGTATCTGGCCTACTCTATTATATTAATGAGGACCAGTCAGTGCAATAGGCGACCTGGCTTTGACAATTGAGGCCCTACTCATCTTTTTTAAAGGCTGTTATAACTGATAAGCATTCATTAATTTAATCTCACCCTTTGTAATATGATACCCCCTTCACTATTTGTGTTTATTTATTTATTCACTATCTACTTTTATTATATTGGTGATGGACTAGTCAGTGCAATAGCACATGCTTTGACAAGTGAGGCCCTACTAATCTTAGCAGGGCTTTATAATTGATTGAACCATTTATTAATCAAATCTTACATCTTTGTAATATGTTTCCCAATTGCGGCCTAACCATGTGTATTTATGACCCCACTATTTAGGCCTACTCTCTTATATTCGTGAAGGACCCAGTCGTGCAACAGCACATGGTTTTATTTTTGACCAGAGAGTGCCTACTAATATAAGAAGGTTCTATAATTACCATTGATCCGGTGTTATCAACCTTTTTAATATTTTATGCCCCATTGTACTATTGTGTTATATTTTATTATTCACTATTTACCCTAGTATGTAAGGGAAGGACCCAGTCAGTGCAACAGCACTAGTTTGACAAGTGAGGCCCTACTTTATCAGTACGCTTTATTATTCTCAACTATTTAGTAATGTTATCATGTGTTTGTAATGTAAACTATGCTTCGCATTATAATATTGTGGTATTATTATTCACTGTTTACTCTTATTATGTGTAGTACTCAGGCGTTCCCTTGCACATTAGTTGAACAAGCTAAGCCCTACTTTACAGGAATCTATCTATTTATTGAACTATAATGTGTGCTCATGTTCTTCAATGTTTTGTCGCCTATGGTAAGACCCTAGTTGATATTTTGTTATCTGGTATCCATGTTCCAATTGCTAGGTATGCACGGACATGGCACTACTTTAATATTGTACCAGGGTGAACAAAGTCTGATTTCAATGTGTACACCACCGTACTAGGCACCGTATACCCCTATTCAGCCGAGCCTAAGTACCGACTTCACTGAATCTTTCATGTACTAGTCTTGTTTGCAGACATCTAGTCCCCTGCCTCTTTTGTTCATGTGGCGCTGTAGGGATATCGTGCGGTTGGTTCGGAGCTGTGGCTCATGCCCTTGGGCTTAAATCGGTATCCTGTCAATTCACATATATTGGCCCGGAATATTATATACTGGTCTGAAACCTTCTGTATAATCTATCTAGAGCATTACTATGATCGTCCTTTATGACCACACCTGTACTACGTTGTACCTATTTTTCAAACAATATATAATTAAGTTTTTGGTTAAATTGTCACGTGGTTCCCTGCGTTCTTTACCCCCTATTCCTCTTCAACGGTTTTCTTGGTTTTCCCTAATTCCTCCCACCTTCCATCATCGCCGGAGGGGAACAAAACCAAGTGGCGCCCTTTAAGCTCGCTATCAGCCATCCGGTCACCTATCTACCCACACCCCCACCACTGCAGCTAGCCGGCAACCCGCCTTTAAGGCTCAACCTTGTAGCACGAGATTTGGCGTGCGACAATCTGTCCCTATTAAGTATACATGATTGAAACATAAGAAAAATTATAGAAGAAGTTAGCCCAAAAATGAATATCACTCGTCAGACGGGCTACGTTGGGCCGTTGACCCGTCAGATGCCCCCAAAGTGGCCCCCCAAAAAAGTCAAATCTGCCCTCAATAAGAAAACATGATTAAATTAATACGGCATTTTATAGAAAAATTTACCACGGAAAAGAATATCACTCGTCAGACTGGCTGTGTGGGGCCCTTACCCGCCACTTTCCCCCCCCCCAAAAAAAAAAAAAGTTTAAAAAATGTTTTGTCTCGAATACTTACGAAATTATGTTGGATTCAATCGGATTTGTGCGATAATATGTAGTCATGATGTTTTCGCTTATTTTGGGTCATTGAGCCCTGGCAATTACCATTTTTTTTTTTTTTGAATATCTAGAATCTAGATCGATGAAATAAATCAGGAAGACATGTTATACTTCGTTTAATGGTAATTATAATTAATAATGGTGTATGTATTGGGTATAGGGTTAGGGTTTAAACTGTAAAGAGTGTTTTAATTTATTTTTTTTTAAATGAAGAGTTGTGTTTAATTTACTACTTGTTACATGATACTATACGGATTCTGCCTATAAGTATATCGCTTAAACTATTGCATATGTATAACGATACAAGAAAATCATTGACAATCAATTAATTTTATCACATAAGTAATCATATCATAGTAATCATAAGTTACGTAAATAATTAACATCATATGCTTACCTATTAGGCAATAATCTTTAATATGTGTTGAATCATGTAAATAGTTTTTATAAGTTACAACAATTGAGGGTTAGAATATATCAATTGGTATGTCTCCAAACCTCAAAACTTCCATATATTCGTTATCACCGTATGTTTTAACTTTTATCACAGTAATCTTCAGAAGTAATCATCATCATATCACAAGTAAGAATTTGTAATGTGTTAATCATACAAGTAGTTTATATAAGTTACAAACAATTGAAGATTAGAATATATAAATTGGATTGGTATAATTAACTCCAAATATCAAAACTTCTATCACATTCGTAATCACTGTACGCTTGTACGCTTTAACATTTTATTAGTAATCATCATCATATCATAACATACGTAATAATCTTTTACATGCGTTGAAACATGCAAATACTTTTCATAAGTTAAAAGACAATTGAGGATTAGAATAAATAAAAAACTGTTATCACATTTAATAATATTTACATCATGTACGCTGCTTCCGAAACATCTATGTCATCATCCTCATCGAAATCCTCTACTTCTAAATCGCATTGCATAATCTCATCAAGTGACAAAGGGTACAGATCATCCAGGAACCATCTTGGTCTGTATTTAACATCTCTCTCTCTCTCTCTCTCTCTCTCTCTCTCTCTCTCTCTCTCTCTCTATATATATATATATATACATAATGGATTTTTTTTAAATTTCTGTCTATACAATAAAACCAAGGTGGCTAAGCTCGAGAAAACCAGGCTTTGACGCAGAGCGCAGAGGTAAAGTCTGGACTCTGGATCACTTGGAAGCTCTTTCGGTGGTCCTATCGGGTTGTGCTATGCACTAAAATGTTAAGAAATCATGTGAAATAAGGGGTATTTAGGCACATTTTCCAAATATTGCTCACTTTTCTTATTACTGACCGTAAATATGACACCAAACTGTTAATTTGTAGTAATTTACCAATTTTGTGTAGGAGACAATTATTTGAAATCTCAAAATGTGCTTAGATAGCGACACACACTCATCCTTTCTGAACAGCCTCCCAAAAATGCAGATTTTTGGATAAAAATTTAAGGTAAATAACGGTACGTTCTGTATGTCAAATAAGCTGGATTTGACGATCAAGCGTGTTGTTAAAAGGGCATTTATCATTGTAAAAAAAGATGAGCCCGAGCTTGGCAAACAGTCTTAAGGGCAGATTCGACTTCTTTGGGGGCCAACTTTGCAGGTTACCTAACGGGTCAAAGCCCCAACGCAGCTCGTCTGACGATTGATATTCGTTTTCCTGGTAATTTCCCTATAAAATGACGTATGTTTGAATCATGTATACCTTATGATGGCAGAGTTGACCTTTTTTGGGGCCCACTTTGGGGGCGTCTGACGGGTCAACGGCCCATCGCAGCCCGTCTGACGAGTGAAATTCATTTTTGGGTAACTTCTTCGATATTTTTTCTTATGTTTCATCAAGTATACTTAATAGGGGCAGATTTGACCTTTTTTGGGGGGGCCACTTTGGGGGCATCCGACGGGTCAACGGCCCAACGCAGCCCGTCTGACGAAAGATATTCGATTTTCTAGTAATTTTCTTTATAAATGACGTATGTTTGAATCATGTATACCTTATGAGGCAGAGTTGACCTTTTTTGGGGCCCACTTTGGGGGCGTCTGACGGGTCAACGGACCATCGCAGCGCGTCTGACGAGTGATATTCATTTTTGGGCTAGCTTCTTCTATAATTTTGCTTATGTTTCAATCATGTATACTTAATAGGGGCAGATTTGCCCTTTTTTGGGCCCACTTTGGGGGGGTCTGACGGGTAAACGCCCCAACGTTGACTTGTAAGACGCGCATTTTTGAAAATGACATGAATTTCCGCTTTATTCCAATGGGTCAAACCATATGTACCCTATGAGGGGAGACTTTATGTTGCGAGCTCTCGGTCTATTATTTTTAAAATTACAAGAATGATTATTACAATAAATGAATTGACACACAGAATATTTATTTGGGTTATTTTGTTGTTGTTTTTTTTATCAAGTAGTGTCTACGAGTATAGGGGGAGGAAAGAATATACAAGGTATATATAAGAATATAATTTGGATTAAGGACGCGTCAACCGTTAGGTCATAATGCACCACTCTAGCTTAAGGGGGGGAGGGGGGGCCCCATGCTGGTCAGAACCAGCCACGGGTAAGGGGAGGAGAGAAAGGGGGGTTTCTCGAGTCGCGGTCGTCATCGTCGTCGAGGAGTCGTCAATGGAAGGGTGCAAGGTCCCCTACGACGATTGCCAGAGTTCGCCTCTAGTTTCAAGAAGTAATATACTCCTCAGTTACTACCTGATGTTTGCGAGATGACGTCATCTCTCTCCTCGCCTTGTACGATCAGCAGGGCCGTGCTCTGGGCTGGCCACATTCTACCCCGGGCCCAGACGAGGGGCTTAATCTTGAACTTAATATGCCTCATGGCTGAACCAGAGAACTGTGTTTTACATTAGCTTCACAAGAGAATATTTACAAAACCTCTAATTAAACAACCAAATGACGATGACTTGATAATAATAATCATCATAACTCAGTTCCAACTATATCGGACTGAGAAGTGTGGTTTTCCACTATTTAAACGAGGGAGCGGAGCGACCGAGTGTCTCCCATTCAACTCAAACGGCTCTCATTCTGTGATTCTGTCTGTCTGTACGTCTGTACGTCGAAAATCAGCCGAACCGCTGAACGGATTGGGCTGAAATTTTAAACAGACATCCGGTACGAGTTTACTGAGAAATGCTAACAAAATCAGCTAGATCCATTCCGGTTTAATCCTACAATTAATAAAATGCGATTTTTTAAATATCGAAAGCTTTTGTTTAGTAGCAGCTAGCGGGACGATAACTACGTGGCTTGCATGGCCTATTGGTGATGCATGTAGCCTACCGCACGAAGGGTTGGGGTTCGATACCCGTGAGGTCGAACTTTTTATATTTTTACACACACATATAATTTTTGAGGGGTGTTAAATGGGAAATAAAAATTAGATGATTTTGTTTTATCTTAGAAATTTGTTAATGTTTCACGCTTATATGTTTTGAACATGATTCGCATTTTAAATGTTTCTTTTAAATAACTAGGGAAACTCCAAAGTCGTTGTTAAACGAGTGAGTGAGCCATATGTTAAGTACCCGGTATCATTCCTCATACTGGGCTAGATCCAGCCTTGGGTATATAGGGAGGAAAGGGGATTTTCCCCGGGTACTCAACACTTGGTTCCCTCCCTCGTTTAACAACGACTTTGGCGTTTCCCTAGTTAAACGAGGGAGCGGAGCGACCGATTGTCCATTCAACTCAAACGGCCCTCATTCTGTGATTCTGTCTGTCTGTCTGTACGTCGAAAATCAGCCGAACCGCTGAAAAAGATTGCGCTGAAATTTTAATCAGACATCCGGTACGAGTTTATTGAGAAACTGTTAACAAAATCAGCTAGATCCATTGGGATTTAAGCCTACAATAAATAAAAATGTGATTTTTAAAAATATCGATAGCATTTGTTTAAGTAGCAGCTAGCGGGACGAAATTTGCGTGGCATGGCATGGCCTACTGGTAAGCATTTAGCCTACCGCACGGAAGGTTGGGGTTCGATACCCGTTAGGATGAACTTTTTTATATTTTTACGCCCACATATTATTTTTGAGGGGTGTTAAATGGGAAATAAAAATCAGGTGATTTTGTTTTATCTTGGAAATTTGTTAATGTTTCACGCTAGTACGTTTCGAACACGATTCGCATTTTGAATGTTCAATTTAAATTACTAGGAAAACGCCAAAGTCGTTGTTAAATGAGTGAGTCAGCTTAGTGTTGAGTACCCGGGAACATCCCATTTCCTCACATATACCCAAGGCTGGATCTAGCCCAGTATGGGGAATGATACCGGGTACTATACACATGGTGCTCACATCACTCGTTTAACAACGATTTTGGCGTTTCCCTAGTATTAAACGAGGGAGCGGAGTGACCGAGTGTCTCCTTTAACTCAAACGGCTCTCATTCTGTGATTCTGTCTGTCTGTCTGTCTGTCTGTCTGTCTGTCTGTCTGTCTAACTGTACGTCGAAAATCAGCCGAACCGCTGAACAGCTTTCGCTGAAATTTAAACAGACATCAGGAACGAGTTTACTGAGAACTATTAACAAAATCAGGTAGATCCATTGCGATTCAATCCCACAATAAATAAAAAATGTGATTTCTAAAATATCTATAGCATTTGTTTAGTAGCAGCTAGCGGGACGAGATTTACGTGTCTGGCATGGCCTGCTGGTAAGCTTTTAGCCTACTGCACGCAGGGTTGGGGTTCGATACCCGTTAGTTTCGAACTTTTTTTATTTTTACACCACAATATTATTTTTGAGGGATGTTAAATGGCAAATAAAAATTAGGTGATTTCGTTTTATCTTGGAAATTTGTTAATGTTTCAAGCTAGTACGTTTTGAATACGATTCGCATTTTGAATGTTCAATTTAAACTAGGGCAACGCCAAAGTCGTTAAACGAGTGAGTGAGCCATGTGTTGAGTACCCGGTATCATTCCCCATACTGGGCTAGATCCAGCCTTAGGTATAGTGTAGGAAAGGGGATGTTCCCGGGTACTCAACACTTGGCTCACTCACTCGTTTAACAACGACTTTGGCGTTTCCCTAGTCTAGGGCATGACACTGTAGATACGAAACTTGCCAGACTCAGTGTTAAAATTAAAATTAAAAAATTGCATGTTTCAACTTCGAATTGATTTTAGAACATAATGGAAATGGAAGAGATTTATTTTTATGTTGATTTCTATTAAGTAGAGGTCCGTGAAAGTGGTTTTATTTTGAAGTAAATTTCGTTTTTAAAATTGGAGATTTTGGAGTTATTGGTTTAAAGCTCTATTTCAGCGGTTTTATCTATATTTACCAATTTATATGTATGTAATTATTCGTTCGCGACTGTCGTATTATTCTAGCCACATATTAAACAAGTTTGAATGTACTTTTAAACAGACTGGTTCTAGTTACTAAGACTAAATTCATAATATTTGATAGGCCTAGCTATTTTATAACACCTTTTCTTGATTCTGTACTGCATACAATATTGAAAATTACACCGTAATTTAACAATGATTCCCATTTTTAGTGCTTTTCGTGTTAAAAACACGATTTTTGTGAATTTTGGTGTTATTATGTAATTTACACATACTTTGCTGTTTGACGGTGATTCAATTTTTGCATTTACTGTTCTAGATTTGATCAATTCATGCTCATTTTGTAAAATTAAATGATTTACACATATTTCGGTTTTATGGTCGGTAGCGAAATACACGTACCTCTACTAATAAGGACGCGTCAACCGTTAGGTCATAATGCACCATTCTAACCTAGGTGGGTGGGGGGAGAAGGGGCCCATGCTGGTCAGAACCAGTCACGGGTAAAGTGATTTTTTTTTTGACTAAGGACGCGTCAACCGTAAGGTCATAATGCACCACTCTAGCCTAAGGGGGGGGGGGGGAGGAGGGGCCCATGCTGGTCAGAACCAGCCACGAGTAAAGGGGAGGAAGGGGGTTTCTCACGTCGCGGTCGTCATCGTCTTTGTCATCGTTCGTTGTGTCATTGTCATCGTCGCCGGGGGGTCGTCAATGGAAGGGGACAAGGTCCACGACAACGATTTCCAGAGCTCACCTCTAGTTTTGGGAAGAAGTACCTGTACTAGCTGATGTTTGCGAGATATTCTTATTTTCTTGAATCAGCTCTTACGATTAGCAGAGCCATGCTCTGCGCCAAATTCTACGGGGGGAAATCAAAGTGAATCTTTGATGTTCCGGGCACAATTTGTTGCTCAATTTCGGAAACATAAGTATATATATAAAACAGACACGACACAAATAATAAGAGGCCCAAATAAATTATCGACATGAGGATCCAGGGCGCCTCAACCAAATGGTTTTTGTACGACGCCTTATACATTATTAGTTATTATGAAGTGATTTAAATCAATTTGGTTTCAATAATATGATAAATTAATTTTTTTAATGTAGCAGGAGGAATATGTTAAATAACATGATATTAACAGTTACTTTGATAAATGTCAAGAACATGTTTGTGAGTATAATTATAAAAAATAAGGTTAAATTAAATAAAGTTTATAAGGTTTAAGGGCGCGTCAACCGTTAAGTCATATTGCGTATCCTGCGATATTGTAGCTTATTAGTTAGTTAATAACTATAAATCATTTTTCAAATGGGGAGTAGCCTACGTAAGGGGAGACGCGAGGTGGACAGGCTTGTGCTGGTCAGAACCAGCCACCAGCAAGGGGAGGACATGGGAGTAGGTGGCCGAGGTCGGGTTGGGGGGCCTGTGGTCTCTGCCAGGCCGGGCTCAGGCAAAGGAAAAAGGGAAAGGGATGGTACGGGAGGGCAGGGGTTGGTGGTTCCTCCACGTCTTAGTCGTCTTCGTCTGTGTCATCGTTCGTGTTGTCATTGTCTTCGTCGTCGGGGATGTCGTCAAGGGAAGTGGAAAGTTCCCCGACGACGACCGCCAGAGCTCGCTTTTAGATTCGGGGTGTAATATACTCCCCTCTTCCAAGCTAATGTTTGCGACGTGGACTTTTCTCTTGAATTGCCTTGTACGATTAGCATAGCCATGCTCTGGGCCTATTCTACCCCGGGCCCAGACGCGGTTGTTAATTCATTTGGATTGAGGGCCCGTCAACAGTTAGGTCATAATGCGCCACTATAGCCTAGGGATATGTGTAGGAGGGGACATGCTATAGTCAGAACCAGCCACTGGTTGGTGGAGAAAGGAGGGTTCTCACGTCGCGGTCGTCATCGTTTGTTGTGCCATTGTCATCGTCGTCAGGGGTAATGTAAAGGGGAGGTGTCCCCGACTATGATTTCCAGAGCTCGCCTCTAGTTTCGGCCTCTAGTTTAGCTGACCCTTTTTTTCTTAAATTGTGTTGTACGATAAGCAGAACCATGCTTAAGGCCAATTCTACCCGTTATTTTTTAATATGTGGATTCCGTGCGCGTCATCCTTTAGGTCATAAAGCGTCACTCTAGCCTAGGGTTATAATGGGTGGAGGTGCCCATGCTTCTAAGAACCAGCCACGGAGAGGGGGAGGATAGGGGCAACCTTAATGTAAAGCAGAGCTTTATTTCTTTAAAAAAAGTTGTACTTCTTCACTTCGCTATTCTAAGTCCATGATCAGGGATTAGAGTCGCTTATATGTCGGAAGATGTGGACGCACCCGCGCTTTCTTGGTAAGAGGACCGATGTTGAGTGCTTGATAGTGTAGTCTCACGTCATCGTCGTCATCGTCTTTGGTTCTTTGGGAAGCCGTCATTGGGCTGGGGGGGGGGGGGGGGTTGGTCCCCGACTACTACTGCCAGAGCTGGCCTCTAGCATCAGGGAATACTCCCCTAATTGGACAGCACTTTGTTTGCGAGATGGACATTATCTCGTCCCAGGCCTTTATGATTAACAGAGCCGTGCTCTGAGCCAAATTCTTCCCCGGGATTGGTGGGACATGCATGTGATGGACAGAACCAGCATTCGATCGCAGGGAGAGTGAGCTTGAAAAGATCAAACAACCAAACGAATATAACTATTATAATATGTATTTGAGCGTTGACATCCATGAGTTTCAAGAGAAAAGTAAAACACTTTCAAAATATCCAAGTCTGGCTTGCTGAATATTGTCGGCAGATGAAAAGCCAACCAGCCCAGATAATAAACCGATGACTAAATCCAAGATTTCCACTTATTCGAAAAACAGCTCGTCCTACAAACATCTTCCAAACTCGAGAGAATTTCTTCGTTCGTTATCAACACATACTGTGATTGATCTTCTTCCCAAATTACAAAATAAATGTTATTTTCTCCAGAGAAATCAAACACGTCTTTGAAAGTGCGAAATGCGATGAAGACAGACGAAAAGTGGCGTCTGTTCTTCAACAATGCTTTATCCACAGCCCTCGAAATACAAAACATTATTTGCCTACGCGGCTGCGGCGAATAACTCATTTGTGGTGCCTCGCATAAGAAAATAGTGCACAATAGTTTCATTTTTATTAATTATAAATATTTACAACTTTTTTATTTTTTTCCATAGTAAGAATTAGACAACTTATTCTTAAATGTCAGGGTGTTATAATCAGAGTATTTCTGCTCCTATTAATGTGTATTTTCCCCACAATCCGGCTCCATGTGGCCCTGGTCTTGGCGTCGGAGCAAAGAGCTCAGATGAAAGAACCTCCGTGCCTAACATTATTATTGTTCTACGGTGTTTGGTACTAGCAGAGTCGATAAAGAAGTTTCAACGGGGAAACTTCTTTATCGACTCTGTTACTAGGCCCGCGTCGTGAACGGTATTTACAATCACGTTGCTGGAAGAGTGTGCTAGTTTTGTAATTAATTATTACTGTTATATAAAACTCGTTTATTGATGTTTGCTATGCCAAACAAGGTGAGTCATGAGACAAGATAACAAGATTTAAAATAACAACTTTTGTAACTTATTGATCCGGATATCTAATGTGGCTTAGGCCATAATCTAAACACTTTAGAAAAAAATTGGAAAATGTTCTTTTGATTGGCAAGTTTGGCCATTAAACAATACAACTTGTTGAGCAGTAAAACAAAATGATTTGTGCTATTTATTTTAAATGAACAAATGATGGTTTATACATGGTACAAATTTTCCATTTGTTGGAAATTTCTAAAATATTTTTGATAACAAGATAAATTGGATGGATTGGATAAATTGGAACAAAGCCGATCTAGCTAAACTAAACAACCTGTTGTGGAACTCTCACTGGGAATGTATGAAC